>JAVDBV010005558.1:0-10827 GCA_032619315.1 Piper longum | reverse complement strand
ATATATATATATATATATCATTCACCAATAACTCCCCCCATCTTTTTATTTTCCCAATTGCTTAATTTAGTCAATTTATAAATCTCTATTTTACCACATTTTGAACTTAATTTCTTGCAGAAATCCTCATATGCCTGAAGTTCAGCTCTTCTTACCATCCTTTTTGGGTAGTAAGTACAATGGTAAACAAAAATTTAATGGATATCTAAAAAGTAAAAGGTTACTGAATTCGAACATGTTAAAGGTTATACGAAAGTAGATTTTTCTACAAACAAACTTGAAATTGGTTAGATCAGAAGAGGACATGATAAAATGAATTTTGGGTCCATAAAGAATAATCACTTAAAATCATATTTAGTTTCTGTAATGAACATGAAAGGAATAGGATGACTTGGTAGCATGGATGTTGTGGAATTCATCACATTTGAACAGTTAAATTAGAGGAGTGGTTTCTTTGCTTTGGGAATTGATTGGTTATTTAATTAAAAGGAAAGCATTCTTACAAAGAAGTGTTTTTGCTTTGTGAATAAGATGAAAGGTGCAAAAAATGAAAATGATTAGAAGAATAAATGAAAAAACACAAGTCTCATTTATATATGCAAAGTTGATATATCAGTTGAAAGATAAATCTAATTTGGTATCTACATATCATATAAAAATTGAAAAATTTTAACTAATATTTGCCAAGTGTCCACTTACTAATTACAATAATACCACTTATTTTCTATTAGTTAAAAACACTATTAGTAAAAAATATTATGAAAATCCTATCTGCCTAGAATTCATCGTACATGACCTTTTTCTATTTATAATATTACCCTTTATTTTATATTCATAACTATTACTATTTAATAATATTTCATTTTAAATTTCTTATTTATAAGAATAATTTAAATTATAACTTTATTTATATAATTTTTTATTCGTATTCCTAACTATAACTTTATTATAATATTATCCTTCAAGTTTCCTATTTAGAATAAAAATTTTAATTATAATTTTATCTTTTTTATGAATACAATAGTGATAAAAAAATATAATCATTGAGAATTAAATCCTATCTTGAGTTTAACAATTTCAAAATTAATGAAAATATTAAATCAAATAATTAATAAATAATAACTAAAATGTATTTTATCTTTTAAGATACAGTAATAGATTTATGTATAAAAATATTATACAACAATAGTAAAAATTTGTCGAGCAATACACGGGCAAGTGACTAATTTAAATATAATTACAGTTTTTAACTTTCCACCCTTTAAACCCCAACTAAGTCTGGCCAAAATCAAATAAGTGTAATCAAATCCCAACAATATGAAAGAGGTTAAAAACAAGATCAACGTCCTATGCATAATCATCGTATTAGTCTACTATGTTAATTTGATCATATATGGAGGAAACCATAGGTGATTGCAAAAAGATAAGATTAACTTTTATATTAACTAGGCAGGATGTAGTATAATGGGCGGCCTATATTACATATAGACAATAATTTTAAAGATAGAATCTAATTAAATGAAAAAATAAACTATCATAATATAATTTGTTTTTTTAATCTTTATTATATTTTAATTGCTTGAATTTCCAACTTTTCAAGAGAAGACGACTTTTAGTTTTCCCTTATGTTAATTAAAGTGGGCTTGTCGAGATGTTGCGCGTATGCTCCCTATGTTTGAGGGCTAAGGATTTGTTATGTTAAATATAAACTCTCATTAATGAATTGAAAGAGAGACTATAATGGTTTTGGAATTTTTTAATATACTTTTGTTGTATTTTTACTGGCAATGCTATTTTTTAACCGTGTTAGATGTTGATGTTTGACTCTAATTTCAGAAATAATGTCTCATTAAAAGAGGAGATACATTTTAACGATTTATTTTTATTTTATAGTATTTTGATTGGCTGAATTCTCATCATGCTCAATTTTTTACAGCCCTTTTAATAATAATAATAATAATAATAATAATAATAATAATAATAATAAATATATTTGAAAAGGGTCAAGAAATTTTTAAAAAAAACATGGACAAATTCACCCTTTCTCGTGTACAAAATAAAACCCTTATAATAAGAATATTATTAACATAAACAAATTGTTACCTCATAGAGTTCATCTGATATGAGCCCCATTCCATGTGCAAAAGGAACTCTGCCGTTGGCTTCTATATGTTTATCAGTTACTGGATTTCCAACTAAATAACCCTGTAAGAAAATCAATCATTGATAAATATCTTTTCCTTTTCAAAGTAATTCATTGTGCGACGCCCCAACTTAATTAGCTTTAAATAAATTAAACTTTTTCACTAATCTCCCATGCCATTATTAGTGATTCAAAAAGTGAACTTTTCCTTGATGGATATATATATATATATATATATATATATATACATATTTTGTAAAACTTAGGTTTTTCGCTAGAAAGTTTTAGTTTCAGTTTGGTTTTGACCCTGATCGAGTTGCTTACTTGACCCTTTTTATCGTGTGCATATGTATGGTGTGGTATGTAAGCCGTGACCTTAGTTTCCCCCGATACTCAGCACCGCTTAGTTAAACACAACATCATTTCAGCTCTTTTTTTTTTGTTTTTTAATTAAGTTTAGATAGGTTTAAGACCATGTTCTTGCGAGTTTAAATTACTTGTCGTGTGTTTAGAACCCCTTTCGGACCGTCCTAACTCATGTAGGACCCATGGCTCGGTTCCAATGGTCATCCTGACCACTTTAAGATAAAAAGTCTAAGTTTTAAGGATTTGGGTCAACTCATACTTCATTTGGTATAACACTCATATCTCTTTAAGTGTGATACCTTACTTATGATATTACAAAGGCATACCTTAACGGTCAAAAGATTTCTCTTTTTCTTTAAAACCCCCTTATCCTTCCCTTTTTCACTCCTTTTCTCATCTCCTCAACCTGTCTCCCTCTCCTTGATCACTCCTCTTCCTTCTTTAGCCTATTCCAACTCCCTTCAAACTCTCCAAGTCTAGCCAAGGCCTAGGGTTGTAGCTCTTGGGATGGAAAGCCCCAAGAGACACCCCCTTGGTTCATTGGAAGTAAGCCCCCTCCCCTCTTTACTTGGTGTGTGTGTGTGTGTGTGTGTGTGTGTGTGCGCGCGTTTATGCTAGATCTGACTTGATTGCTATAGGTTTTTCATTTTTTTTGTGTTGTGTCCCTTGTATCTAGTTGAGTTATATGAGTAAATAGGTGGTGATTTCATAATTTTTTCATGTGTAAATTAATTGTTTCACATTTTTTAAATGTTCGGTGGTCTAGAAAATTCATAAGTCATGTTCTAGAAGGCCTTTTTACTTGCTGTTAATTTTTTGTGTTCCTGACGTCGAGATCTACAACTTTGATGTTTATCTCGTCATGTGATATGACTTGTATGATGCATTAGAGGTGCCAAACATGGCAAAATGTGGCAGATTTCAAGTTCCATATGACCTGGCCGCACATTTTCCTAATTTTTACACCTTGATGTAGATTACTAATGTAAAACCCATGATCTAAGTTAGGTTTTATCCTTGTAAACCAGTCGGTTAGAGTAGAATCAGTTTTAGAACACGCATGCTAAGCCGAGACTGGCTGTGTGTTATGAGCCATGTGGGTCATTTGTACCAAAGCATATGATGATAATGTCATTAAGATAGTAAGAAAATGAGTTATCAAAATATACAATAATATGCTAGTTTATTTTTTCTTATTTTATATAGTGGATCGTAGAATTAAGTCATTTATCGCGTTAGGATGGGGTATTGATTATTTTGGGTGGGTTAGTTAGCTTATAGCATGTCATTTGAGTTAGGGCTCGATTATGAAGTTGGGAATTGAATATGAATTGAGAATTCAAGAATCGGTTCATAGCTATCCAAGAATTATCAAATTTTGTAGCAACAATAGTTATTTCATAATTTCACGTGTCTTGTGATGTGCCTTCTATTTGACTACTTGTGATTTCATATGTATATATTCATCACATTCATGCATCTTATAGTAAGAATTGGGCATTAACATTTAGTTGTGATGTATAGGTACAAATTAGAAGCTCGCCGCCTATGCGCGTAACCTCATTTGGAATTCTAGCAGGTCCGTTTAGGACTCGTTCTCTGCTTTCCATTCTATTATATTGTGATTTATGTTATTAACTGCAAGATAGGTTAAATGATATTTTTTGGATCTCACTTAACTCGGGTTACTTAGCCGATAGTTTTTCGGATTAAGAACTCTTGAAGATGAGATCCATTGAGTTTGTTTTCAAAAATAAAATCCACCTGAAGTCGCCTTCAGGCTTATTATATAAATCCCATCTTACGTCTATATACATAATTTTCTCGAGTTTTTAGTGAGACGAGAGATGGTGAAACTGACTCACACGTACCATGAGCGAGTGTTGTGCCAGTCACTACGGGCTCTGAATTAGTGAAAAGGTTGTTCCATTCTCGAAGGATCCTGACAACTTTATGTTTTGAGTTTCCTCACACCCAAAGAAATGTAAAGGTTTACAAGTATTGTTTAGTACAGATACACAGTGTGTATCTGGACATATAATTCAAAGGGTACTAAAAGCGACTAATGATAGTACCTGGCTTTCGTGCTCAAGGCTAGGAGATATACGGAGGTAATGAGAGGGTTTACGATATATTGGTAGTCCCTAGCGATTAGAAAACAATGAGAAAATACCGAAAGAGGCACCAATAGACTAGTCAACTCAAGATGCTATCAGGTGTTCAACCCGGTGGCTCCTCAGTAGATGCCGTTTAGGGCAGCAGAAGATATAAAAATATATTTTTTTCACATAAGAGTTAGCTTTGTGTCAGTTAGATATAGATATATTTTGGATTAGTAATACTTGTTACTAACGTGTTTTTATTTATGTAGTTGATGATCAGGAGTTGGATGTACTGGCCTGGATGGATGAGCAATGATGTGTCTTGTGCACACACTCATTGATATTAGAATGTTTTGTTGTTTTTATTTATGATATAATGTTATGATGAAAATGTGGTCATAGTAAGATTTTGGTAATAAAAAGTAGACTTTTAGTAAATATGTTTAAATATTGAATATGTTTAGCACGGGTTCAAGACCTTGCCTAGGAATTTAAATGTAAATGGGAATGAATAGATGGGTCATGACCCAATTTCAAAATGTTAGTAATGCTATATGGGAAATGGTTGTGTATAGAATAATTGTAATGTTGTATTATATATACATTCTTTGACAAGGTGGCCCCTTATTGCACTTTTAGAGGACATTCTATCTGTTTTATTTCTTAAATTTTATCAATTTTTTTGTGAATGTTTTTAAGTGTGAGTTGGTAGACAATACATTCATATACTATCATGTTATGTTCCGAGCCTTTCATGCATATATCGTGATGATTATCTTTCATCTTAAGATGCCAAGAGTAGGTCCATTCAGGTTACGTTCGGCTTAACCGACTTAATTGGGTAGCCCGTGACATTCCGTTATGTTCGTGAGTGAAATGAATTTGGGGTATTACAATTGATGATGTCCAACTTATGAATGCTTGTGGATATGCATGTGGACTTGTTCATATAAAATTTTCATGTAAGCTAACCACTACAATAGCATGAATAAAACCCCTAATTATTTAGTGTCTATATTGTATTGTTTGTATGGCTTGTCATGCGCTTAGCTTGTATTCTATACTTAGATAGTTAAAAGAGGTTAATAAAATCTATAAAATTTATTGTTAGTCTCACTAATTATCTAATATATAAACTTGTAAGTTTTGGTTTAATTTAAAAATCATTTAGGTGGTTAGTTTGATCGATTTCCTAGAGTTTGTAGAAATATAGGGTGACCCTAGTTCCCTAACTCTAGGTGTAAAATCCAAAAATTAGACAAATGGTGATGAAATTGCATGAAATTTATCCACACATTTGATCATATTAAAATTTGGGAGCATTTAACTTAGTAGATCATGTGTCTAGAAATGACTTAGCCAATACCTCTAATTTTCGACTCCACTGAAGGCCGAAACACTTGGATTTTGGATCTCAAATCTTAATGGATTCAAGACCATTGTATTGGCTGTCACTACCTACTTACCCAAGTCCATTTAACGTTTCCAAACCCATGAACAATAATTAGTAAAATTAGTGTGTGGCTTACGAGAATTGCTCCCAACACATTGTCTAACCTTAGTGAGCCTTGTTTACCTTGTTGGCTCATAAGTTAGCACTTTGTAATTTTAGTGCGACCCCCTTCGAGTTTCAAGGCCACTAGCCTAAATTAGGGCCCATTTGGACACCGTTTGACCCATTTGAAAAATTGTCCAATTAAGACTATTTAACAAAATCCTAGGTATGACATTTTTCACTAAGAGCAATTTTAACACAAACCCTAACTAAGGTTACTTAATGAGGTTTAAAACTCCACTTAGTAAGATAATTAAGGTAAGTATTTTTTTTTTGAGTCGTGCATATGTGGAGGTGTTGCCTCATTTTATGTATTGATCGATCTAATCATGATTTGGGTTTCATCTGTTTGCTAGGGCACGACAAGTGTGGAGTGAGCTTGCTGAGATAGGACGATGAGCTCGACTCATCCAAGTCTATATGCATCTTTTGCTTCATCCATGTTTGGCTCCATGAGTGAGGTTCTTACTGAGTTTTAGACATAGGACAGCGTCGGTGACGTTTTATCGGATCCCTCCAATCCCTAGTCACTTAGCCAATTTTTTTCGCAACTTAATAAAACTTCAAAGATGAGATCCCTTAACAGTTTTCGAACTGGAAGATCTAGCAAACTCATGATCTAAGCCCCTACCTAAGCCTACTATATAAGTATACACAAATTTTTATGATTTTCACAAATATGAGCGATATGGGTACATATGAATTGCAATAGTACTCTTTTACACCTTAAAGTAGTGCAATGTAAGTAGAGTACTGAAAATGTAACGTGTTTCTAGAAATTGTGACTATCATTGTTCTAAGCCACCTGGGTACCGTGGAAGATATATGGCGGATGTGAGGGCGTTAGCGAAGTATGTATGTATGCAAGCATGAAGCCGTTGATTTGATCCGATATTTTTATGATATTCGGTCGTGTCAGCTTAAGTTAACTAGCATGTGATGTACTCTAGAAGTTTTATAATTTTTCAGGAACATTAAGATACTCATCAGCTAGTATTATTTTATCAATAGTTATTTTCAAACCAGTAATCAAACTTTATGGTTTCCCTATATATATGTAGGTGTGTGCTCATGTGTATGACCCAAGAAGTGGATGGATCGATAGGCTCATGGCGGGGGATGGTACATGCATTTATATTATTTTGAGGTTTGTATCGAACATGTGTATTTAGGTTGTATGACTTGTGTATTTCAAAATTTTGTGATTATGTATTTTTGGAAGTATGGGTTTTGTGATGTATGTATTTTGCTTCAGGCGGGTGCCCTATATCCTATATGTTGTGATAGACATGATGTATATGATGTGTAACTTGTTGATTTATTTTATTATTGCCATGTAAAGTGTTAACTTTGGGGCACTTTAAGGTACTTTAACAGTTGTTTGCAGGGTACGTAAGCCTCAAAGCTCTAGAACATGACGAGAAGCATGTCAGATACATGAAACATATTTGGATGCAATTGTGTGTGTGTGTGTGTGTGTGTGTGTGTGTAACAGAGAAACGTGGACTAGAAGAATTTACGGTTTATACAGCTTGAAGGGTCTATGTGAACACTAAGTGTTAAGCTATGATGCTCTAGCACATGATATCTGTTTATTATCTGTTTGCGGATTATGTGGAATATGTAATCACGACCCAATGTTTATCTTTCTACAAGAGCTACATCATCTAATAATAAATTGACGAACTCAAAGGTTTAAACTAAGTATAAAAACAAGTCCATGCATCTTAGATGCATTATGAAAACCCAACCTCTTAGTTATATTGGGGGTGTTGCCTTCATGCAGATCAAAGTGATCATAGCATTTATAAATTTACCTTCTTAGTTGTCAAGGAGGTGTTATCTCTCCCATGACTCGGAATGCTCATCTTAAGAGCTTCAAATATAGAAGTCTTCATATGGTAGCATAATCAGCATATATTACATGAAATCTGGTAAGGTATCCGTCTTAAGTCTCCTTAGCGGGTTAAGATCCACTTCCATAAAATGTATATAATAGTAGTTTGACGAATAATTTTCTGAATTATAACATTAATATATATATATATATATATATATATGAGGTAAGATTGGATGTGCCTGGGGTAGAAAATTTTTTCTGCCCCAAACTTTAATATGGGCTATCCAATTACAAGAACGATCTAGGTCTATTGTTTTTTTTAAAAAAAAAATTTAAACCTCCCCCAATGACGCCGTCAACTGCGGGAGCCAAATCTGGCCCTGCAGCAATCATGGGTTGTTATACTCTTATAATTTTTTTTGAAGAAACTATTTTGATGATGAATGTATAGAATTACCAATCCACGTATGGACAATAAGAGGAGTATATTAATTTCATTATGACGTTAATATGTACAAGTAATTAATATGTTAGAAAAAGATTTTTAGTCATAAGGAAGAAAAAAATTTATAATCTCCCAACCACCCCCATCCCCCCGAAGCACGGTCCCCCATATATAATTGATATCTAGTTGGGCTGTATATAATCGAATGATTTAAATTAGTCCCGGATACAGAAAAAATTCCTTGGGGAGTCCAAAAATTCATACCTATTTATATAAAATATTATGATTTAGATCTTATCAACACTTCTTTTATTAGAAAAATAGAGAACAAGTTTATAACTGTGCATTTACTATGGAAAGAAATTATTTTATAGCCACGCCCCTCATCCCCCGAATATTAAAATGGTTGTGTGACAAACAGGCATGAATTTTTTTTACTAAAAACCGCTACAATCAGACAACCCCCACGTTGACTTATGCATATAATATAACGGGATTGTTGTAACCACATGAATCACTTACTTCAAACCATTCATATATAATAACTAAATTTCAAAATCACCAACTAATATAAGTGAGTAATTTTTTTACAAGTAGTTGATTATAACTATTATTATAACAACCAGACTCAAGTATAAATTATTGGCCTAAATCATTTCTATAAAATAGCTAATTTAATTAATTAAAAATCTTATCTCAGTGGCATTAAATATGAAATAAATTTAGAGATCTTATAATCTACCAACCTAACTAAATTCTATAATCATAATTTTGTGGCCAATAGAGCCCATGCTACTAATAAGCCAAATTTGGTTTAAGCACTTGTAACAATCTGGTTCAAGTAGAAACTATGTGCATTATTATTTTAATATTGTTAATCAAAATTAAAGATCTACACGCATGCCACACTAATCTATTATTATAAATAAACGTGGAATTAAAAGTCATGCTATTATGAAAAGGAGGAGATTCTACCAATCAAAATATAATAAAAATAAAATTTAAATCAAATTATTATAATATATTTAGTCATTTAATGAGAATATATGTTTCAAATCAGAGATTATCTTTAAGATATCAAATTATTATATTATTTTATTATTCAATATTGTTTTATCTTTAAAATTAGAGATCTCCCAAATTAATTTCACATGCAATACCAAACAAAATTAAATTTGGTATATTAGTGGCATAGTATCTTCAATATAGGTTAACTATTTTAAAGAAATAACTTAAGTCCACTAGTTTGTACATGGGCTAAGGCATACAATTTATCTCTAACATAAGTTGTGTGCACATCAACATAAGGTAGAGCAATAGTTCAACCCAAACCGAAATAACTAATTGAAACAAACTAAAATTGTTAGAAAATTGTCAGCTTGGTCGATTATTATTAAATCTAGGTTTGGTTCGGTATAGAATTTTGATAAATTTTTAGGTGTGGAGAAATTTGGCTAGGAACCTAACCGTGCCAAAACCAATTGAAAAACCAAAAAAAAAGCTTAATATTTATGTTTTATGTGAATTGCTATTAATTTTTTAATTTATTTTATTTGATAATTATAATATATTATGTATATATAAATATGATTATATTGGTTAAATAATATTATAACTTTGTTTATTATAAACAAAATATTTTATTTAAATATAATTAAATATTTTCATTTTTTTAAAGCCAAACCGAAATAATTATGTTCAGTTTGATTTGATTTTAGGGGATAGTTAGGTCCGTTTCGTGTCACATTTAAGCAATTTGGTCGGATTGATTTGGAACCTAACCGACCGATTTCTCCCCCTAAATGATTTAGGAATAACCAAGAACCAACTGACCTTCAGATTCAGATGGGGCTCTTCTCCACTCTCAATGCCTGCATTGTCAAAACAAGATGAGTTTTTAGTCTCAACATTGACTTTGGGTAATTTGAAATTCATATATGATGTAAGAAATAAGTTGCATTAATGAAATTGGACTATAGTTCAAAGTATTTTATTATTATTTTTAGGTGCAAGTGCAAGCTGTACAGTGCACATAATAATAATAAGTAAATAGTTCTGTCAAGATTCACAAATCAGTATTAAAAACTTGTATGGTGGTGAGTATTTCGAGGTATTTCAGACTTTCACATGAGCAATAATTTCTCATCATGGTCATGGCATTTTTTTTTTGTTGGTATATTGATATATCTTAATATACATTAAAAAAAAACTTGCCATTTGCTATTTCAAAGACTACAACTGGTACAATCTTTCCAGCATATGAATCGCCACCAATGTAGAGCGGATTTGATATGAACTTGGGATGATTCTTCAACCACTTCAATCAAAATACTAACCAAAGTTAAGTTCTTCAAATATATATATATATATATATAT
>JAVDBV010005557.1:0-10714 GCA_032619315.1 Piper longum | reverse complement strand
ATAACTCAATAAAAGAGTTATTATTCAGTGCATTTTATATTGAGTTTTTATCATGTTTCGAGTAATTGTTATGTTAATTTTATTAGTTTAAGAGTTTATTATTTATAATTAATAAAGAAGAAATCATTGTGGTTTTGATGTAAAAAAATGTTAATTAATGTTGTTCTATCAAGGTATGAGAGTTAGAAAGCGATTCAAAACGAATTCGGGGTGGGTATTGTAGCAACTCGGGGCGGGCACTGTAGCGATCCGGGTTGTAGCGTTTACTGTAGCGACCAGGTATTGTAGCATGGTGGACCCCGCTTGAAATATTTGGCTAGATCATTTATAAACTGAATCATGGTTTTATCTAGAAAAAACACAACAACTCTTGACAGCTGAGAGACGATGCAAAAGAGAGAAAGAAGACGGAGAAGTTGGATCAAAAGAAGAATACGCTTTCTCCAAAAGAGTTTTCTTGCTCTGATTTATTTTTCTTTGTGATTAATGATGTCTTTCATATCACATGTGAATTTCTTGAGTTTATTTGAATATTTTATGGAGTAAATTCTTTTCTAGGATTTTCAATGAGACTTAGTGCATGGATTAATAAAGGTTATTAATTTTTATCTGTGTGATTGTGTTTTTGGATCATCTATTCGTTAATGCTATTATTAGATTGGTCATCTATTAACAAAGGCGTCATACCGAATGTCGCCAAAGGAACTCACAGAACTGAAGATCCAGCTAGGTGAGCTGCTAGATTCGGGGAAGATTTTGGAGCATAGGCAAGGTGCCCCAAACACTATGACGGAGTATCTTATCAAGTGGAAGGGGGAACCGAGAAGCGAGGCGAATTGGGAAAAGGCGAAGAACTTGTGGCAATTTGAGAGGAGGATCAAGAAGTATTGGGAGGAACTTAACCCTCCGATGAGGACATCAGGTCTCATTGTGAGGGAGAGCTGTTACAGGTATAGCTCACGAGACGGTCAGGAGCTAGGGTTTGGCGGTTGTCCCTAGCAATCTCGTGTTCAATTGGGTAGCTGGAGCTATCCGGGTCCAGACATGGGCGAGGTCGAGGCTAGTGGGAGTGAAGGGTGCAGATGACCGAGCACCATGCCCGAGTATGTCGGGCAGCCAGTACCGTGTCCAGTACTAGGTGCAAGTCTAGAACATACCAATAGTGGGCCGATACAAGGGTTGGCTAAGTCGAACCAGAATGGCTCGATTACTTAGCCAAGACGCACCAAGGGAGTTTTCGGTAATTGCAACCGAAACACCAAGGGTTGGATGATGTGTTCGAAGCAAGGTGTACCATTGATCGGGGAGCCAACAGTGATGGAACTCGAAGAGGCCAATGACGTGTCTGATCAAATTTGAGTCATTGATCAAAGGCTTGGACGGTGAGGATCCAAGTGATGACGTGTTGCACATTAGCCCAGAACTTCTATATAAAGGAGTTGTCATTCTTTGTGGAGATCAGCGAGTAGGAGAACAACCAGAGAAGAGAAGAGGAAGAGTGAGCTCTCGGTGGAGGAGAGCCACTTTGGTCGAGAGAGGGACTTGGGGGAAGCTGCAGCTTGGTCGTGAAGTTGGCCTGAGCCTCCAAGGGAGACTACCAGAGTAGTTGGGTTCCACCCTTAGACCAAGGATTCCACCCTTAAACCAAAGGTCCCACCTGTGTTGTTCGGCACCCCGAGGCTCGAAGAGCCAAGGGGTTAGGCCTGTCGAGTGAGGGTCGAGAGGCCAAGTCGTGGGGTTTGCATGTCCATGACTGACAAGCAGTCTAAGGTGTAGATTACTTGTATTCCTGTATTCATATTGTTAGAATAGGTGTTGGGAAGAGTTTCCATAATCTTGTGGCGTCCCGTCGTATTTGGCTACCGAAGACTGAATCGGTGATTCCGAGGTCTGGTCGGTACCGTGAGGAGGTTTGGTGACCGGTGTAGGGACGCATAGCGCTGAGACTTGGTGATCGTGTGTGTCTCCGTACAGGTAGAGGTGAACAATGGTCGGGGCTTGGTACAATCCTTGACCGTGGTTGGTCAACGTACCAGTACCAGGTGTGTTGGTGCCCGCATTGCGATTGTGTACCACTTGCGTAGCGGTCAGTTGCTGGGAACAAAGGGGAAGGCTAGTGTTTCCAGGGAGGGAAACACGCCACACAGGAGTAGTTAGGGCAAAAAATTTAGCCTTTAAGTATGACCCTGTGACAGCAGCCACTACAACTACCACATGCATGGCTACGACACCTAAATGTAGCAATTGTGGCATGCTGATTTCATCACCTATAAAATCAAAACTATCAATTGCGAGTTCAGAAAAAACTTCGTGTGTCAAGAACTTGATATTTGATCCATTGAAGCCTAGTCGTCGGTCAATTAGAGGTACATTTTACACTATTGTTTGATTGCTTCTTAGATGTAGATATGGATGCTTAATGCTTCCTTTTTAGCTCCAGGTATGATACTTAATATAGGATGTTGAATATAATGTGTTTATAGTAATGCAGATTCCTTTCGAAAGATATTTAAATGGTGATCTTGTATTTTACTTAGGCATGTTCAACATTTTTCTTTCTAAAAAGTGTTACATATGTTGATAGGAAAAGACCTCCAACTTTCACCGGTGTCAATACCTCTACTATGCGGAGATGAGGGAAGTCTTGCGCTCACCATTCCCCTGTTATTTAGGCGATCAAATTAGAGACTGAAACTCTCCATCCCCTGAGCATCGAAAGATGTTCCCTGGAGTTTTCGCTATTCTCCAATGACGGAAAAACCGAGGTGGTGGTGGAGGACTCTAGCTTGTCTTCCTTACCCTATGCCTCTTCACGAAACCTGGATGATGTATGCTGAAACAGCATATCATCTCCATCCTTTCCTCGAAGATTTTGAGTTCCTCGCATATCCCTTCCTTACTGTAATTGGAACATTACCCGGTTGGTTTCTAATGGCATACTTTTTTGCAGCTTACTTGGGAGTTGTTAGGAAAAAAGAATGGCCACATTTTTTTCGGTTCCATGTTGGTAATGGGTATGCTTCTTGAGATTGCCCTGTAGGTGATTGGTACCATTAGCCGATGGATGCCATTGTCAGTGTATTGGGGCAAGATTGGGATGCATTTTTGGACATTTGCATATTTGTTAACTGTTCTTGAGTGTATAAGGCGTGCATTGGCTGGTATGTATGTAGATGTACCATTTGTCTGTGATGCTGCATATATCCAAATCCCCTATGATTAAGATAAGCAACCCATGTAGGGGGAGGGGGGTTACCTTTGGTCCAAACACTTGCAGCTATTTAACAGTTCTCTAAAATATTTTGTTAGGTTGTAATGGAGAAGGCTATTTTTCTTTACCAAGTGGTGAGTGTATAATAATCCTTGGGAACTTATATCGTAGCAGCTACTCATAAATTCTGTGATTTATGTTTTTTTCCAAATTTAGGATGCAACATAAACTCAAGCAGCCTTGCACACACACTTTGTACATATATGAGTTGTCAATCTAAGACTAAATGAACAATACATACATCAGACTATCAATTAGGCAAGAAGGCAAAATTGATTTCATAGCGTTGTATGGTGTTGCATGATGTACATTTACAACTTTAGCTTGATGACATTCACAACAGTAGCTATCCACACACTTGTAGACACAAAGCTTTTGAAGAACAAGAAACTGAATAATTTAGCTTCTTATGCTCCTCCTGGGTTTGTCCCTAAACAAATGAGGAATTTAAATTTCACAGCAATTTTTATTTGCAATGGACACAGATCTAACAACCAATGCAAGACATACTTGGGAATTTATAAGAAGACATGAAAGAACTTACTTCTTTTTCATTTTTTCTGAGAGAACTAAACCTTTCATAAGGGTGCCTACATCCACTGAATGCTCGCGCATTATCTGATCATGGTATATTTTGCTTCCAATTTCTTCTACTTCACTTTCAACTTCTTCCAATGTTTGATCAATATTAAGTTGCAGCTGTCCTTTTCTAATAACGGTAATACCATGCCCATTGGCTTTGGCTTCCCGGAAAGCATCCTACAGACATCGCCACAATAAGAAACAAGATATCAGAGAACAATACTTTCAACTTCAATATTAACAATAATAAGTGGCCAACAGAACAAAAAGCATATATCCTCAACTTGGAAAGGTGCATAAATATCAGGTAGTTGCGACAATTACACTTCGATTTATTTTGTCAATCTCTAAAACAACTTCAAAAGGGAACATCTTCTATACTAGATAGATCAATACCAAAATAAAACATCAAAATGAGATAAAAAAACTGATCAGCTCATGGTATTTAGATTTTATACCTTTGGAGGACGGGCGACAACAAATGCAGTCCCACTACCAAGCATCTCCAGATGCGCCTGCATTATGTAGCAAAAGTTTTTTGCATCTGTGGGATTTTCAAAAGCAACCACATGGCATGGTTTTGGATCCAACTCAAGATCCTGAGCCATTTCTAATGAATAGAATCCACTTTTTTGAACTCCGTCTTCACTTGTATACAACTCAATGCACTAAAAGCAAAGTACAAAAGGAAATAAACAAACATGGAAAATCAAGAATTCATACTAGGAGAATTTTGTATTTTACCAGTATAAATGGAAGATCCAACCACCAAAGATAGTCTTCTTCTTTCTCATCACTATATTCCCGATATTTACTTACAACAGCTTGTTGCCCATACAATTCTATCTCTTCTTTAAGCTTATTCATCTTCTTTTCTATGTATTGGCGCTTCCTCTTCGGTAGGCGTGTCATTGTATCCGCTGCTTCTGTTACCTCTTTCTGTGTAATCCATCTGTCCAAATCTGTCCCCATATCCTTCATAATAGACTTCACCTCTGCGTCAGTTTCGTCATTGTAAACCTGGAGGAACTCTTGGGACCATTTTTTAGTGTGCTCCCAGTGCTCTTTTCCTTCTTTCCTTCCTATTCTAGCACTACCATCACTGCTCTGTATAACTGTTTTGGCACTCGTAGATTCTGTGTCTCGTAAGTTTCCCTTGTATGATCTATCAACAGAGGAGTCTCCTGATGCTGTCTGCTGGAGGTTCAGTCCTTTGTCAGATGATGCTGCATTACTAGCATTTTCAGTGGTGCGTTTGACAATATTACCAATAGTTTCTGGGTCTTCACCCTTCCAACGTGGAATGATTTTCTCAGGAGGATCATACAAGCTAATACCCTCTGAAGCAATAAAATCAGCACACAAACGGTAAGAAAGTGGAGGAAAATAAATATATATGGACAAAATAGAACATATAACCTAATTAAATATGGCCTACCACTCCCATAGTCCAGGTTTTCTACTCTTGAATGCACCCATTTGTGCAAAACTTCCAGCTTCTTGTTTTCCTTTTCAACTTTCATCCCAAGACCTTCAAAGAAGGAACGCTTGTCATCTGCAGACATGTTGTGAAATGGGTCCCTTCCAGCAAGCTCATTTTCTCTGACTTTGAATACGATATTGCTGAGATTATCATCTTTCATCCACTCAAGCTCATCATTCTCGCCAGTAACCAAGTCACCCAACTCATAGCTCAGACTGGAACCAGCTTCAGACTTTTCTTCCTTTGCTACCAAATAATTTTCCTTAAAACCAAGCCCAATTTTTCTAAGTATGGGCTCAAAGTTCTCAAAGTTCTTTTCAACCCAACTAAGCTTACTGCCACCAGGAACATTGCCTTCAGGATCAACACCTTCAGAGATGCCCACAGATGAGGGCAGAGAGTTGCTTGTAGGATTGTTGCTTTCAAGGCCATTAACATTAACATCCTGTAATTCTTCTCCCAAACTAGACTCCTCAGTAGAAATCTTTTTAGAAGAACCTAGTCCCTCCTCAACAATTGAACTTCCAGCATCAGCAACATGATCTAAATTATGATGTAGCTGAGGAAGCTTTGAGCCATTTGGCTGACTAATGCTTCCCTTTGTTTTCTTGGAATCTGTGTGGCAATTGTTGTGCTTCTCTTCCCCGGTTACAGTTTCATATTTTTGAGAAAGGTACTCCCTCGCTTCTTTCACAGATGTAATGACCCTGGGTTTACTGACATTTGAAGCTTCAACAAAAGTAGACGAGACTTCAACACTGGACGCATGAAACTGGTTTCCATCTAGGAAATTTGATCTAGACAAGTTCTTTTCCTCCTTTTCAAGTGAACTGGGCACATTATCATAGCCATTTACATCCTCAGTCCTGAAATTAACTTCTTGAGTGCCAGATTGAACAAATGCATAACCATCATCAATCTCCAAATCAACTCCAGATGCCTGACTGACATCCAGATCTTTAACCAAAGGCATCGTTTGATGATGGGCACTATCTTCCAAGGGCTCTACATCTGCAGATTTAGATTCAGCCTCCATTTCCAAAGAAAAATCCAGACTTAAATTCTCAGATGGAGCTCGAACAGTTTTTCGCCTATCAGAAGCACTCTTACCAAATGGCAAATACTGCGGTAGCACACCATCTTGCTCCTTTTCGCTTTCATTCATCAGAGATGCCATTTTCTCATCCTCCCGAACCTTCCTTGCCATATTTTGAATCTTCTGTACTTTTCTAAGCTGCATATCTCTTGTAGATGTCTTACTGGACACAGAAGATGATGCTGTTGAATAATCTGACCTTTGTTTTGCCCTAGAAATGGCATCCACGAGTTCAGACCTATCAAATTGGGGCCGCACAAAGGGTTTTGAATTCGTTACCTCTCCAAGAACCTCCACTTTGCTATTCTCCCTCTCCTTCTCCATCCTCATCTTCATCTTCCTCCTCAACATTTCCTTCTCATCCCACGTCAACTCCTGCTCCTCTCTTCCACCCAAACCAAGCTTCTTCACCACCCAAAGAACAAACCAACCGCACAAAATCATAGCTCCAACACGACCAAATCCACCGTCTTTAAGCTTGACAGGATAACCGATTAAACTATTTACAAGAAAATCATGTCCCCTCTTTCTCATCTCTTCTGCAACTCCTCTAGCCCCTTCAACCACTGAACTCAAACGAGCTCCAAACTCTCCTCCCCCTTTCTCATCGACTTCAGAAACCGGATACACATCTTGAATCCCTTCCCCCATTTCCTCCTCATCCCCAGCCACCCCATCAACCTCATCCCCACCATTAGCAACAATTTCCCCCACATCCTTTCCAAAGCTCCCGTTCCTACTAAAATTTGAACCATTTTCCTCCGTATCCACTTCTAAGCTCCCATTTTTACAAAAATTGGAACCATCTTCCCCCATTTTCTCCACCAAGCTTCCATTTTTACTAAAATTGAAACCATGATCACCCATATTCTCAACCAAACTTCCATTTTTATGAGCATTGGAACCATTAGCACCCACAACCGCATCCAAGCTACCAGTTTTACGAAAATTGAAACCATTATCGCCCGCACCCTCCACCAAGCTCCCATTTTTACGACAAACCAAGTCCCGAGCACTCACCTTCGCCTCCTTCGCGAGCTTCTCCCTCAGCGCGTTCCGCCTCCGCCTCCTGCCGGCAGAAGCCATGGCGACGTATCCGGTACGAGTGCGGCCGAGCCGGCGAGCTCGGCCGGAGACGAAGGCGGGGAAGAAGGGGAAGGGGAAGACGGACTTGGAGAGGAAGGGCGGGGTGAGCGTCTCCATGGTAATATGAAATGATTTTCATATGATCTTAAGGCAGCTACTAATTCTCTTCCCTCCGAACTGTCCGCGCCGGCGGAGCAAGGTCGGACGCCGGAGGTGGAGACGGCGGCTATGGATCGCCGGCGCCGGCGAGGGTTTACGCTTTGGTGATATGGGTAATGATATGGTTAATCGGGTCCAGATCGGGTCCATAGACCCATATAGGAGATCAATGGTAAACTGCTCCAAAAATCTATCTATTTATCAACTTAATCTACCTTTTTATCAAACAATAAACTCGCGTGTGTTTCTTGTTATTTTGAGAGTTTTTTTAAAAAAAAATTGAAATTTATAATTAATTACGTTTTTACTTACATTTTTAGCGGTAAAATTTACCCACTTTTAAATATAAAAATATACCATATTTTCTTTGGTAATTCTTCTATATATAGTATGAAAAAATCTATATGAGCTCAGAATCTTTACTTCAAATTATAATATCTGTCTTCTTCTAATTAAATTTATCAAAATTCTATATTTAGTAATTTTTTAAAAAAAATATACTTCATCCCCCTTCCCATGATAATGATGGTTAAATCTGAGTTATTGGGTTATTTTTTATTATTATTAATATGTGGTGTTTGATGGCCGGATTTGGCCGCCTTTGACCGTGGTGTTTTTTTTTTTCTTTTTTATGTTGTGTGTGGTAAAATGATAGGACAGCCTGGATTAAAATTTGGGTAAGAATTTTTTCTGGCTAAGAGTTATTATTTTGTAAATTCTATTTTAACGAAAGCATTACATCCTAAATGCTAACCATTCACTTGTAGTCTCGGGCTTTTGTACGTAAAGAGAGTCCAGAAAAAAGAATAAGAATCTTCTTCATACCCGCATTTTTTGAATAATTTATCAACAACAAAGGCTGACAATACTGAGTGAAAAAGACCATGAGATGTTCACTTCATGAAACAGTCGATGAAAGGCAATTGAAGAAGAAGCAGCAGATCAAAGTGCATGGTGGAAGTGACGACATTAGCTTTAGTTCGTCAACCATATTCAACGAATCCAAACCAATTGGTAGATGCTGTAAAACGCCTGAGCAGGCTAAGAATCATGCAAAGATGAACATTTGGGACAGAATAAAGCATTGAATGAACAACACATATCTTTCATATCTAAAGTTGGGAATCCCCGATAAAAAGGTCACGGTGCAGGTGCTTGTGGGGGGTTGCATGCAGATGGTTTACGTTGATCGGACAAAACGGAGCGCGCAAAATTAAAATCATAATTATTTTAAAAATATTTTACTCGTTAAGTTTAATTAAATATCTTAGGAGTCTTTTGTGAATGACATTAATATTAGATTGTTGATGCAAAAAAGAATTAGATCTTGACCGCTTATCACTTACGCAAAGTCAATACCACCTATTTAAATAGAGCAGCCTATTCATATAGATAGTATTTGACATCCTCATAACTCTTGTGCGTTGGAGAGGAATGGAAGAGGAGAGGGAAGAGCTAGTCGAAGAGGGGCGGTTTCGAGGAGTCCGGAAGCGCCCATGGGGGAAGTTTGCGGCGGAGATTCGGGACTCAAGCCGGAACGGGGTGCGGGTGTGGCTCGGGACCTATAACACGGCGGAGGAGGCAGCAAGGGCTTATGACAAGGCGGCGTATGCCATGAGGGGGTCATTGGCAGTCCTTAACTTCCCCGACGAGCATCCGCGGTTGCAGCGGAACTTCAGTAGCCAGCACGGCAGAGGGGAGGCTTCAACGGAGAGGCCGTTGGGGAAGGAGGTTATTGAGTTTGAGTGTTTGGGTGATGAGGTTCTTGAAGATCTCCTCCGTTCTACCGATGAGAGGGAGAGACGTGAGCTTAAGAGGAATTGATCATCATATCCCATATATACCAATTCATCTTCAATAAAGAGTTCTACGATAGTAATAAGATTAGAGGTCACTTGAGCTCTAGGTTCCAGTCAAGCATACTCATGAATATTCTTTTTCTTTTGGATATATATAAGCTTTGTAATATTAAAATGTGTGACTGCATCTCTCGTATTTAAACCATAAGCCTCCAGACTTATGTTTTATAAATAATTAATGCTTCACTTGCTTCTAAAAAAAATAAAATTTTCCTAGACTTTCATCAACAAATACTATGCTCAAAAATCAAAATACACTAACTTACATATTATTGCACAGATTTTGCATACCAAGAGTGTAAAGTTAATGATGTTTCACTACCAAATAATTTTTTTTCCACACGTCTTCTCTATGCTCATTTTTAATTGCGGAGAAAATTATAATTTTTTCTATATTTGAAAATATTTAAAGGGTTAACATGCGTTAATTTTCCAACTTTTATCCACCTAAAAAATATTCATTAATCTTAAAATTTAGAAATAAATAGTGGGAAAAAATGGGGATGTTTTTTAGCTTGGACAAAGATTAAAAAAATTAAAACATATTTACCTTAAAAAATCTCCAAATATAGTAATAAATTAAAAATTTTCTCCACTATAAAAATTAGCGTGGAGAAGACACAACTTTTCTCCACGTCAATTTTTTAAAATATGGGAAAAAAACTAATTTTTTAGTGTTTTTATTACAATGCATGTAAAAGATAAATAATTAATGAAGGATTAAGATTGAACTTTAATGCCTGAAACCAAATATATTACATTTAACTATATTTAAAATGTTTGCATGTCATCACTTTTTGTCTTTTTAGCCTTACTTGGCATGATATCCTACCTCGTGTGACTTATACTACATATAAATTTTAATTTATGGATATACGCTCATTGAATAATGAAATATATAGTATAATAATATAATGTCTTAGATATGAATTTTGATTGATTGTAGAGATAGATCCTAGTTGAATAAAAAGATTAACTATAATAATTTAATTTATTCTTTTCATTTTTATTGTATTTTAATTAGTTAAATATCCTACTTTTAATGAGAGGCTTATATTGAGTTCCATTCTTATTAATAAGAGTAGATTAGTTAAAAAGTCTTACAATGCATGTTGTTCCCTCACACGCACACACAGATAGATATATATATATATATCTATCTGTGTGTGCGTGTGAGG
>JAVDBV010005555.1:0-10730 GCA_032619315.1 Piper longum | reverse complement strand
GGGCTGGTAGAACTCTGGCTTCCTGAATTATGCTAGCTGTTTGGCGGTGATACCGCTTTCTTAGGCATAGGTGATATCATATGTGAGATATTTATTGTATTTTGTCGGGAATCTATTTTGTTTCTTCATGTTCAATTTTTACTTCTTTATGGTAGTGTATATGTAGTGTATATTAGAAAGAGTTGTTGGTTTATGTATAATCTAGCTATCCATCACTGGATGCTTTTTTAAGGTTGTTGTCATGATTCTCAACTTTTTCTTTTCACTGTTTTTGTGAACTGTTAGGTGCTGTATCTTAGAGAAGATGCAGTTTTTTGGAGGGGGAGATATTAGTCCCTCTCCACCAGTGCCCTCCACTGGTGGAAACAAGGCCAATATGATATACATATTTAACAGGAATGGGGTCTGCCTTCTTTACCGGGAGTGGAATCGTCCCCTTAAGACCTTGAATTCTCAGCAGGACCACAAGCTCATGTTTGGCCTCCTCTTTTCCCTCAAGTCTCTAACAGCTAAGATGGATCCAACCAGGTGATTTTTTACTTTATTTAAGTGACTTCCATAACCTCGCTTCCTTGAAAATTATGAACATAATAGTTTTTTGATCAAATAGGTTAACGGCCAGAAGTAGAATTGCTTTTACTTTTAGAACATTATCTCGTCAGCAATTTCCTTCAAACTTAACCTTGTTCTTTTAGGATCATTGGCATATGTACAGAAAAACGGTGGTAGGGGACACGGGACAATTAAAATGAATTATATCATTAGAGGACTTACACATCTTTTGCGCTAGAAAACAAAGTTTAACATGCTTTGAGGATTTAAAGCACCATCGAATTGTATTTTAAAGTGTTAGAATGATTAAAAATTATGAAAAAAATGCTGCCTTATTACGTTAATATGGTTATTGAAGTTTTTTTGGCATCTTAGATGTCGTGGTCTGCAGCTTGTACAATGATACTGTTTAAAATCCGAACTGCCTTGACAGTTTTTCAATAACTTTCCATTATTTCAATTTATATATATATGTAAAGAGAAGTTGTAGGGAGCACCGTTGCTTCCTACCTGCTTCTTACCCTATAATATCTTTATATGACTTAATTTCCAAAAGTGTAAACAGTTAGCTACTAACAAAACGTCTCAAATAGCTTTCCTTAATAATGAGGCTAATGAGTTATGAAAAAAACGAAAACCAAACATGGAGAGTGTGCATGGTGATTTCTGCTGTTGGTATTCTTAAATTACTTTTGAGATTTAGCGACTGAATGTTTTAAGTTTTTAACCCAAGGGATAGGGTATGTTATATCCCCATTAACACTTGTTTAGTAAAATTCATCTTTGCTCTTTTATTTTCAACCAAGCAGTGCTGATAAAGGTAATCTTGGGGTACCTCAACTTCCTGGGCAAGGTTGTTCTTTCCATTCTTTTCGCACCAACACATACAAGCTAAGTTTCATGGAAAGTCCTTCAGGAATAAAGGTAATAAGACTTTAAATTGGTGTGGTGCCTGTTATAGACCTTGTTGATTTCATAACAAAAGCCTTGACCCAGCTGTTAAATGTTTTATATTTTTTGCATGTTTTTGGAGAATCAAATGGTGTTGCGTGATTACATTTGCAACTATGTTTCTAATTATGTGTTCATTCGGCATGGACATGTTTATCTGTGATTTTTCATCAGGATCCAAGCATCTGACAGTATGTCCTTTTTTTCATCTGTCAACTTCTGTGGAAGTTATGGTTCTGGTCTTGTAATCTGTATGTTCTACAAGTGGAGTAGGAATTAGTCAGCTTCTTCTGATTTTGCCAATTACTGTAGTGGCACTTCTTTATGGTTTGTCTTAGCAAATCTTATAGTTGTTATTATTAGTTCTATCTCTGCCATTATATGTGGATTTGAATGGTTTTTGTTCAAATGTGCCAGACCACCCTTAAATTGTAATCTTCCAGTAGACATATATATTCGTTGTTATGTTATCAAATTGTAAGTATCCTCTAGGCATCACAGGTACATCATATCTTGTAATCTCTGTTAGATGCATAGGTCTCTTTTTAGAGTGTTTATTTTTCTTGGGTTGGGAGTTTATCACCTTCAAGTTTCTCTATCTTGGACTTTATCCTAAAAAACCATCTAAGGGCCTGACTTCGCTTCAACATGCATATAAGAATGTGCAAAGATGGGCATGTCATGGAAAGAATTCAGAAAGACAATGATTAAATTGCTAAGCACTGCATGCATTTCTGTTGATTAGCTTGATGCTTTTTCAGATTTGTAACTGTTTCTATTTATTGAAATATTAATTGTTTTGGTATGTGTGGCATTATTTATTCTATAATTATTTCTGAGTCTGACTAATTTGCAAGCCTTTTTTTATTTTTTTGAGAGCAGATCATATTGGTTACACAGCCTAAAATTGGAGATCTTCGTGAATCTATGAGACACATCTATAACATTTATGTAGAGTATGTTGTCAAGAATCCCCTCTATACACCAGGAGCTCCTGTTAGGTAATTAATTAATTATATAGTACCTAGTCTATGGGGAAGTAAATGCTTATTTGGAACGGTTTAAGAAATAGCAGATAATTATTATGGAAGGCTGTAATTTAAGAGATTATATTTTACATTTTTATATACGCTGCAGATCTTTTAATACTAGTTTCGATTGTATAGCTGCTACTATCAAGTACACTTTTCAAACTAATCCCTTAAAGCTACGGATTCAAATTCAAACTTTTGATATATAACTAGTCCGTTGGTCAAATTTCTTTTTAGGGATAATGTGTATGCTCTTTAATCTTGAAATTTGTTTCTTGTATATCTCAGTCCTTTGCTCTCTACGTTAATGCAAATGCATTTTATATTGTTAAGATGGTCTGTAATTATATTTTGCATGTATCTTTCATCAGGTTTCTTCTCTCCTGCGTTGTCAAAGCATAGTTACTTCATGTGTTATAAGAATTTATTGAATACAATGAAAGTGGTAAATATATTGGTATAGAAGTGAATAAGCAAAGATGGGAGGTTGTGATTTCAATCTCCTCTTTCTTTTATGTACTAATCCAACAACCTTTTAGATTATTTTATTCGTTAGTGTAAAATTAGATATCGGAGTTGCTTGTGCATTTGGCTTGTAGAATATCATGTCTCTGTACATTGTTTTTCTAGTTGATGGTTTTTCTTTGCTGTAATGCAGGTGTGAGCTGTTTATTTCATGTCTTGACCAATATGTAAAATCATTAATTTAGTAGATTGAGATGATGCCATCATCAGCAAACATCAAGATTTTATTGAAGGAATAAGTAAGTTTTCTGTATAATTTAGTTCTGTGGAAATGAATTAATATGATGGCAGAAATCATCGAGGTTTCTATATCATCCAGTATGTGTATTTTTCAGGTAGTTGGTGTGGTTGCTTCATAGCGGAAATCGTGACTGTAACAGATGAAGATATTCTTGTTAATTTTAATATTGGCTACTATTGGTCTTTTAGGTTATTTGAAGATAATCCCTAAATGCATCCATTATACACACTCCCCCGGGAGAAATGAATGGAATCTTGGATCACATTCAATGTAGACTGGGTGACTATTGTATTGTGGTTGATAGTATTTTTGTCGTTTTGGGAGGGAATTGGGTTGAGTATTCTTAACTCTGGATTTCTAACAGAAATATTTTTGTTGGTAAATCTTTATTTTTTTTTGCTGAAATTTGAAAAGCCTCAGATTCCTCTAAATTGTCTTACTAGATGACATCATAAGCATACCATGCGCGAAGGTTCTCTTCCGGTGGATATTCGGGTGCGTTCTAAACATGATGCACAGGATTTCCTGAACTGAGGACCATGATGAGAAACTCGATCGTCGCGTAGAATTTATTTCATTTTAAAATCAAGACCTCAATATGATTTGCCCCCATGGCAAAGCAAGCACATGATTTTAGATTCAGAACTTGATTTACTATTGTCAAAAATAGATTTTGGGTGATACCGAAATTATTGGTTCCGTTTGGTTAATTATTAAAGTTTGGATTGTTCTGTTTTAAGATATTTATAATTATTTTTAGCCGTGAAAAATTTTAGTTCGGGACTAAACTAAAACCGACAAAAATAAATAAATAAATTAAAACTTGATAGTTATATTTTACGTGAGTTATTATTAATTCTTTGATTTATTTTTTATTTTTTGATATGTTTAATATTTTATTTATATATAGAATACTTTTAATATAATTATGATGATTAAATTATATTATAATTTTATTTATTATAAAAAATAATTTATTTTAATACAACGTTAATAATTTTGGTTCACCGTCCAAATCAAACATAACTGACCAAATATATGCCTCAATTCGCTGACTCTAAAACTCGGTTCGGTCGGACCGCATGCTCTCCCTTGGTCAAAAACTAGCAGCAGCCTCTCGCCTCAATCTGTGACAACGTGCACCTGTAGTTTCCTTGCCATAAATTCTTAAAAATGTAAAAATAAGCTACCTTGAAATTTGATTGATATAACCCTCTACTCTACATGCAACATAAGAATTAAAATTGGAGGGTTATCAAGTAGTACTAACAAATGTTCATGTTGTAATCATCTCAACCATATGATCATCAGCAACCCATCGACAAAGAAACACAACGTAAATTTGTTCAGGCAAAAATACACTGTTAATTTAATCTATACATTAAGCGGTCATATGTTTGTGAAATTTGATAAAGAAAAGGCCAAATTGGTCGATTATCAGATGTTGCAGTGACGACACAACCACCACATTTCACCTACATATGGCATCTAAGATCCTTGCAAACATTAGAGGATCATATAGAGAAAAAAGATGTTAAAATTATGAGAATTGTGTAGATAAGTGGGAGACAGCTAGAAATCCCAGTTCAGCTCTCGAGACTGAAAAGTGCTGACTGCTATGCAAGGTGGTCAGATACTACTCGAAAATCAGGGAAGAATACAATTCTTCGTAGTGTGCTGTATTTCATCTCAGAATCATATGATGGGGTTTAATTACCTTCATTTCCCTTGTGAATCCACTTTTTTTTCTTTCTATATCATAACACCCCTTACAACTGAAACAAAACATTTTTTCCTGGTTTGCATTCAGGGGAAGTCAACGTTGTTGTAACCCCTTAGATTGGTGAGCATCCGGTGGAAACTTTCTCTAAATATTTTTCACACATCTCTAAAGTTCTATATCTCGGGACTAGGAGAGAACCTAAAATCAAGGCAGTCTACATCTGAAGAATTTTCTAACAGAACGCATATTATTGGTAGGTAAATTGTCAAATACATAACATCTGTACGTTGAACGATGAGCTCTTAAGAAAACAAAAGTTTATCACAAAGCTAATAGAAAGAATTGATCACGTAACATTGAATTCCTGCGCCGAGAAACATCTCACTGTAAAGGAACACAAAACTCACATGCGTTGATTGAATAACAAAATTACCAACCAATCCACCAGCAAAATAGTATATCTACGGGTAAACAGGTTATCTGGATGCACACATTAGAGGCACAGTTTTGTCAATTAACAGTCCTGCTTGGCAGTTCGACCTTCAACATGAAGTAACAATAATATTATAGGACAAGACTATTTTTTATACGAGAAGATAACAAACATTTTCATCGTCACCCCTAAAGTGCAATCAGAGGCTAAATGTTGAAGAGCATAATTCAGTTATAACCCAACAAAAGAAGTTGGTTAATTTATGAAAGCCTGCACAGTTGTTGAAAATAAGAAGAAAATGAGACATCTCAAAGCAGGAAACTCCGAACTGTTAAACTACAAATAACGACATCAATGAACATTTCCAATAAATATGCTGTATTACTTTCATACTAAATAACTACAATCAGACAAAATTTGATTAAGCCGTTTTCTACCTTTGACAAAATTGCCACTCAGAAGAAACCTCGGCTGTCAAGCCATGACCTCCTTTTGCACCTAAGAAAGTGAAAGAAGGGAAGATCAATAAACTTAAACCCTCGTATACAAACGGGCACAACAGTAAAGCATAAAGTAAAAAAGACCAAACATAAGAAAGTAAACTATTGAGGCTAAAAAATCTCATACAAATCAACATAGAGATTTTCAATCATGCGCTTGGTAACATCCAGCTACAGATTTTATTTTCATAATTAGAAAGAAACAAAAAATTTACCCCACTCGCATGCAGAGGAGATTGTGGTGGCGATTAAAAGAAACTAACTAGTATTGGCAAGGCTTAAGAACCCTCCAAAAACTTGTGTAATCAACCACCAGTCTACAAGTATTTCCTGCAGGAAAAAATACCTTCATCTTCGCCGTCCACATGCTCCCAAAGATTTGAGTCGGGTTTGCAAAATTCTTTCCTTCCACTTCACCAGCAGGAATGAATATATAAAAATATTGAACAGCAAAAGCCAGAAATCACCAATACCTATGACTATCAACACTTTTAATAGTAGAAAAGAGTGATAGAGCTTATGCAGCCTTACAAAAAATTTACTAGATGGAGCTATTATAAGATGAAAAAAACCAACGGATGATAGAACTTCAACCATACAGCGGGGGAAACTCCACTACTAAAAACATGTAATATTTTCCCCACCTAATCAGTCATCGGCGACTTGCAAAAGACCTATGCATCTCCAGCAACCGATCAAGACTAACCCCACGCCAGCCATCCTCTGTTTGAGCAAAAAGTTGTTGCTTGACAGAGTCTATGCAAATGCTTATGCTTCCAAAGCCATACACTTGAAGACCATTGTGTGTTCTACCAAATTTAGGTTTAAACAACACTTCATGCATCCTGGCAAAGTATTCAATACTTTCTTTTAAGCTCATCTCAGGGCCATTCCCCTCATCATCCATAAAGCCCCCTGATGCACGTGCTAAACGTGCAGCTGCCTTTGATTGAGTCTCCTCAAACTGTCTTTGCTCTGTAACTCTAAGATAACTCACATTCTCCCGAGCCCCTGGTTGAACCACTTCCGAGTTTTCTACAGCTTGGTTCATCATCTGAAGCCCTAAACTAAATGAAGCTCGAATCCGCTCATTTGCGAGAAGATTTTCGGGAAAAAGCTCCTTCCACCCCGAATACCACTGACCCACTTCCCCAAAATTAGGATTTGATTGCAGCCAATGGTAGAGAACCTGATGCCATTTAGAGAAGAAAGATGTTTCTAACATTGTCACCATATGTTGCATAGGTATAGCTGATGCCCATGTCATCACCCATGAAAATTGATCCAGCTCCTGATGCGCTGGGTTAATTTGAAATTCATGCAAAGCACTCATCAGCTTCGGAACAATGTAACGAACAACAAGATGTTCCCAGCTTGCCGGATCAAAAACAGATTTCCATGGTGAAAGAACCGCATACGCAGACCCATCACTTGGATGCCAAGCATGAAGAACACTGCCCAACTTGAAACGTATGGCTTGGTAAAGAACCTCCAACTTCTGTCCCAACAGCAGGAGCCAGGGGTGAACCCACTGATGGATGGGGATGCTCTCCCTTCGGGGATCCCAGGATTCCACAGCTTCAGATAATTTGGGCATCACCACACTATCTAGTATGTGCTGCAGGACAGGCGGGGGCATCAACTGCAACTTCTCCCACAACTCCAAGAACCTGATCATTGGCTCAGGATCCCGTGCATTCCAAGTATTCGTACCCGAAATCCTCACAGCAGGTAGTATAACCTCCATTGATAACCGAGTATAAGGAGAAGCCGTCCCACCCGAAAAATCATAAATATCATCACCTTGTAACAAATTCTTCCACGATGTCATCACTTCCACCCCATGCGACGGATTTTGAAGAGGATCCCACCCTTGAAATACTCTAAGAAGCAGCGGGAATGCATAAGAACATGCAATGGCAGCTAAATCATACATTTTATAGTCCTCCACATACTTACTACGCAACTCTTCAAATATCCGGGCTATCATATCAAGAGTCAGATTTCCAGAAGCAATCTCTTCCTTCAAGTTATCTAAAACCTGCACTATATATTCCACATTATCTAACATACTCTTCTGCTTTTTTACCTGCTTCTCAAGTTTCTCCTTCTCCATGAGCAAGCTCGCCGTGGTCTCTCTTTCTTGCCTCAAATCCCTATCCAACCTCAAAACGTCACTGGCCGCGCTATCCACTATCAGCTTCATATTGTGCCGGAGCTCCTGTTGGAAGCTACCATTCTCCATAGCCTCCTGCTCGGCGTTCAAGTTATCAAGGTTCGTCAAGACACGCACTTGCGGGCCTCTCATGTCAAGAACTTTCTGCACAAACTGAATACCCTCTTCCTCCTTCTCGGCCAGCAGCTCCTCCGGAGTCACATACTCTTTCTTCTTCTTCTTGGGCTTCTGCTCTTTCAACCAGAGCTTCTCCTTAGCTTTACTCACGGCAGGCGCCGCTGCCTTCTTCACCGCCTCCGGCGGCACCACAGGAAGCGCGAATTTGCTCTCTTTGGTCTCCCCAAACCCCATTCCCATGTTCTTCGGCCGCAATTTCGCCTCGATTGGAGCGACAATGCCTTGCGAGTTCTTCCCCAACCCACCACCTTTGTACCCCATCTTCTCTAGCAGCTTCAATCCAATTCCCTTGGTGTGCCTCTCGAAAGCACCGACATCCCCCATTTTCGGCTCCCTCCTTCCCCCATCCGGCCTTTGCTTCTCCCTCTCCTTCTCCCGGCGGCGGCGCTCGGCCCCCTCCTTGATCATCCGCCCAAACGCCGTCGGCAGGAACGCCTCTTCGTCCCCCTCCTCGTTCCCATCCTCGACCTCGCCGCCGCCGAACCCTAACCCAGCGCCGGCGGACCCGGACCCAGACCCAAACCCTAGCCCGGCAGACCCCGGTGCGCTGCCTTCCCTCTCCTCCACCGCCCGATCGATCTCCTGATTCGGCATCACCGTCCCGGTGGAGACGAAGCTGACCGGCTTCGTCAAGTCGGGCTTGCCGCCGGCTGCACCGGGCCTGCGCCGCTTCCTGGAGGATCCACCGCCGTCGCTGTCGGAGTCTGAGTCGGCGAAGACGCCGTAGATGGCGCTGTCCCGTGTCTGGGGCGGCGCGCGCTCCTTGCGGCTGCGGTAGTAGAACTCGCCGTCGATCCACTGGCCATCGTCGAAGTCGGCATCCATGGCGAAGCGCTCCATGTACTGCTCCTCGTCCATGGCCGCCGCCGCCGCCGCCGCCGTCGCCGTTGAAAGAGGAATCAAATAAGGGCGGCAAGCTTGCAATGGCGGCGGACAAGGAAATTCTGATTTCTGAGTCGGCGTCGAGGGGCCTCCGCCGGACCGGTTTCCTAGTCCGGCCTTGTCCGTATCCGACTATCCGACTTGTTTATACCTGATATTAATTAATTTCGATTAATATATAAAGTACGGGTTATCTGAGGATTATTCGGGGTAATACGATAGATCCTAAAAAATAAATTTCGTTTTATAAGGGCTTGGACGGCATTCAATTCAAATAAATAATATAATTTTTTCTTATAGACAACAACAAATTTGAAAAGAATTATTATCGGGTTTTAATATGATCATGGTATCGAAGAAGATAGACAGCATGTGTATAGGGAGGAAATGAGGGTCATTGAATTGTGCGGGCAATTTTAAGTGCAACTATCGGAAATAAAATTTGAAATATGTTTATTTAACGCTTTTAGTTTGTGTTGGCTTATGGCCATTATATTATATATAGGTTGATAAACAAAGTATAAATGATTCACATATTTCATAGCTTACAATCACACAGTAATGTGCTCATCAAACTTGAGTTGGCTGGATTTTAGTTTTGATTCGAGCACAAATAAAAAAAAGCATATCTTCTGTCGCATTTGACTTAGATTCAAAGTTTAACATTGTTATATTAAATATAATAGGGACTTGTACCCTTAAATCAAATGTTCTAGTCGAATTTTACCTAGACTCTATTTAAACTACTTGCATATTTATCATCTTTTATAAAATTTAATTTTTTTAAGAACCCCGGTTGCCCGAGCTAAGGGTAAGAATTTTTTCCTCCACCAATCTGTAATATAGGATGTTGATTACTTAGATAGTCCATGTCTATTTTTTTCAAAAAAAAAAAAAATTTAAACCTCTCCTCCCAAAATGGCACTGGTGGTGGCCGCTCAACCATGCCGACCAAATCCGGCTACAGGTGGCCATGTTTGCCACCCATTGGTTAAATCTGGTCGTAAACTGGTTAGACATGATTGGCCGTGGTTGGACTTTGCTAGCAACAACCAAATCCAGCCATGACATTTTTTTTAAAGGCGTGGCCAAATCTGGCCGCGCCTTAAAAAACAAAAGAATTGGCTAGCCGCTAGGTTCATGCCACAGTCAACAAGACCTAGCCCAGGCCTGGTGCCATCTATGACGGTGGCCTGATCTAGCCGGCCAACCATGGCTAGAACTTGGTTGCCGCTAAAGAAAGGAGGAGGTTTTGTTTTTTTTTATCAAGTCTGCGCAGTCTTTATGATTGGAGGACCTAGATTAGACCTTTAGGCAGAAACATGTTCGTGCCATGGGATCATGAAAACTTTTCCATTTTTTTAATCCTTCAAAACTAAATTTATCTTAATTTTTTTGGAATAAAATATAAAATAATAAAGTTCAAATTAACTTGAGTTCGACCTAAATTGGGCTCACTTCAATTAATATTGGATTGGCCTCAAGCTCAAAAAATAAAAAAGTTATTTTTTGTTGAAATAAAATTAATTAAATTTGAGC
>JAVDBV010005554.1:0-12233 GCA_032619315.1 Piper longum | reverse complement strand
TACATTATTCATATATATTTTTCTTCTATATAACTTGGAATAAAATTAATTACCAAAGTATAAATCATTTAATTTTTATTAAATTATAATCTAAATAATTTAGTTTTGAGTCAAATTAAATGATAGTGCACTTGAACTCGTTTGATTCGAGTTGAACTTTATCCCGAACGAAATAAAGATGAATATCGAGAAATTTCGAGCTTGATCTAGCTGTTTACCCTTAATTGTTCATTTTCAATGTTTTATTGTACAAAATGAAATTTAAAATTTATATATTCATCGATTAAAAGTTTCATAATATTATTGTTTTTAACATCGTAGATATGGAAAGAAAATTAAAAGCTCAACTACTATGATACACCTTTAAGAGAAATTTATTGATGTTATCCGGTTGTGGGAGAATTATAATAAATTACCCTAATGGGGAAATTTTAATCAAAATATTAAAACTACCTTAAATCAATTTTTTTAAAAAAAATAGGCAATGGCCAGCCAGATCTGGCCACCCCCGACCATTGGGCGGCCGTATCTCATTGCCCCATCTTTGGTGGCGATTGGTCGGCTGCCCATCGTCAGGGCAGGCCTCCCTGGCTATGGGGAGGCCAGATCTTGCCGCCTCATGGTCATCTGGCCGCCCCACCACCATCCTTGTGGGGAGGCGGCCCCGGTGGTGCTCCTAAAAAAATGTTTTCTTTTTTAGCAACATAACAATAATAGCAACAACAAAATTTCAAAAAATAATAATTTCTTAAAATGACATTTTTCTAAAGTCATACATTAAGCCTTTTGTTGCTAATTTTGTCTATGAAATTGACTTGGTTTGGCATTTTTGGAGAAGTGTGAATATGTTTTTTAGACATAAAAGTGCAAATTCTCGGAGTAATATTCGTTGCCTAGTGTTTTTTCTTTTTTAAAAGAAGTCATTAAATTAAACTATTAGAATATAAATACAAAAGATGTTACATTTGGGCAAATGAGTGAGTAGTAATATTTTTAGATCAAGGGTGCCATGCTAAGCTAGTATTTATTATGGGGGAAGAAATTTTATAGAGAGGGGGAAAAGGTTATTGATGTTCAATGATCTATTTTTATTTGCAATTACCATAGAATATAAGATTTTTTAACTAAATTTTATCGAAATTTAAATCCACATGTAGTTTAATTTTTAAAAAAAATCACTAAAATTGGTAACAATAGCATTATATAGTATCTACCCCTCTCGAAGAGTTCCTTGTAGAAATGCAAAGGGCCTGTACCAATAGAAGAGTCACAATTTATCATTATCAATAATATATATTTGAGTATCTAAGGAATCAAGGAATAAGATGTAACGTATTTGCTAAGAGTATTACTTCGTTTGCTTATAAATATAAAGTTACTTCATTATAACGACTTCAGATTTTTCATAAAGGGTTTATTTGGTTGTCATAAAAATAATGAAATGAAAATAAAATTTTATATGAAATGAAAATGTATTGAGATAAAATGACATCAAAATTTTAGAAATTTCTCTTGTATGTTTGGATAGTAAGAAAATATGATAAAAATAAAATATTATTTTTCGTGTGCATGTGCACATGCCTTTTAAAATTTCTCATAATTTATTTTTTTTTATAAAAAAAATTATTTTGTAAAATTTTTACGTACACTTATTTTGACTAAAATTAAATTTTATTTTAATTAAATTTTAAGATGACCAAATACAATAAAATTTATAACCTCTAAATTTTACATCTCTTTTGTGCAATTTAAAGATAATTACATTTATCTAAATGAAACTTTGGATGTGTGCCTTCTTTCTATCTTATTAAATCGGGTTTTTTTATCCTTTAGAAGTAGATGTAATTTAAATTATAATATAGCACCATAATATATCAATTCAGAATAATTTTTATGAGTAAACAGCCTAATTCAAAATGAATATATTTTAGAAAATTTGTCTTACTTATTTTATTTGTAATTATTATAAAACAAATGACACCGAATACAAACTATTCTAATATAAATTTAGATCAGAGTAGCATATAAATTTATATCAGAATAGAAAATAGGTGTAGAGCAATGATTCAAATAAAAACATTAAGAAAATATATCATGTACTAATTATGATTTTTCATGAATAAAACTTTGGATGTGTGCCTTCTCTCTATCTTATTAAAATTATTTTTTTTTATCCTTTAAGAGTATATGTAATTTAGATTACATGCAACATCATAGCATATCGATTCAAGTTAATTTTGTGAGTAAATAGTCTAATTCAAAAGGAATAAATTTGAGAAATTTTTTATTTTATTTGTGATTATTATAAAATTAAACAGCGCCCAATACAAATGGTTTGAGTTTAAATTTATATCAGAGTAGCAAATAGGTATGGAGCTATGAATCCAATAAAACCATTATGAAAAAATATCAATTAATTTTAATTAATTCTCAAGCATTATTATTTTTTTCAAGTTAATAATAATTAAAAATATAGCCTAAATTAAGATCCAATGCAAATGACAAAATTTTTTAATATCTCTCTCCTTTTTCGATGAAGCATTTTAGCCTGCTTTAATTCAAATAAATTTAAAATTTATGATTTGGACAATTTTATTGTTATTAACATAAAAATAGATTGATTTCCAATTAAAATTGTTGGTAATTCAATTCCACATTTTTTCTTTTTGTTGGAAATAAATTGCACACCTAATTAAAAGAAAATGGGTAAAATACCGTTTTACAATAAAAATAATAATAATGGGTTCACATCCGCTTTTTCGGACCCATTCTGACCAACCGACTTCATAATTTGAACCGATTAAACCGAAATTCGGTCAGTCCAGAAAGACAAAAATATCCCAACTTTATTACGAACTAAAAATTATAACAAGGGTAAAATAGGTATATCACAATATCTATGTATTACCCAGAAGCGTCGGCTTAGCCCGAACTTTACGTATTTTCATCGGCGGCCAGCATCGTCTCCGGCGACGGCCGCCTCCGCCGACGAAGAGGACAGCCGGCTAGATCCTCCGACGGGAGCCTCACTGTCTCGAGGGGGACTACAATCCCAAATTGGTAAACCCTAATTTCCTTCGTCGTCGAGATGGGCGGCCATGGCGGCCTCAACATCCTCCCCCAGAAGCGGTGGAACGTCTACAACTTCGAAAACCGGGAGAAGGTCCGGAAAGACGAGGAGGAGGCCGCCCGCGAAGAGCAGCTGAAGCGCGAGCAGTCCCGCCGCCGCGAAGCCGAGTTCCGCCTCCACCGCCTCCGTCGCGCCCGTGGCCTCTCCCCTGACGCCGAAACCAACTCCTCCCCATCCGGCGCCAGCCACATCAATCTCTTCGAGGGCCTCTCCGGGGAGGCGGAGCCCCGCCGCGGCGCTGACGCTGACGACCGGAAAAAGCGGAGGAAGGAGGAGAGCGTTAGGGTCGTCGGCCCGGACGACGAGAAGTACCGGCTCGGGTACGGCGTCGCGGGGAAGGGGGTGAAGGCTCCTTGGTACCTTGCCCGCCCGATCACAAGCAGCGGAGGCGGCGGTGAATGCGAAGTGAAGGGTGGGAATTCCTCGAGTAGAGGCGAGGGGGCGAAGAAGAAGGATGGGAAGAAGACGATTGAGGAGTTGAGGGCGGAGAGATTGAGCAGGGAGAAGAAGGAGAAGGAGAGGGAGAGGGAGTTGATGAAGGGTATCCGAAGGAAGGAGCGGGAAGAAGAAGAAGTTGGGAGGCGTTTCGGGTACCCTCTTTTCCCTTGTTACCAGAGCTTGCATTGTCAATGTTGATTCTTTTCATTGATGGTTGTGTGACCAAATCGAGTTTCTTTGTGCAGAAAAAGCAGGCATTAGGATGGATGAGTGGATTGGCAGGATTGCTAAAGATCATGGTTGGTTAGTGATTCTGTCTTTTGTATGCCATGTAAATTTAAACTCTTGATATGTTTTTGGAATGAATTTCATAGTTTGTCTTATCTGTTTTTTTTTCACAAATAGCTATTGCATATTTGCATATGCTTGACTCGGACACTTTCTTATGTAAATCTGCTTTTTGTGTTACTTTCATTCTCAGTGAAGTATCTGAGTTGTGACATCTTATGTGTATTCTTGCTTGAAATATTATGAATGTATATGCCTTTTCACTGTCTTGGTAAAACAAGTTAACCTTATTCAGATGACTATAAGTTGGCATCACTAACTGAATGGAACAAATAGTGTTTGAAAATGTACATGGAACAATAAGTGCTTATCAGTGTATGTGGCAATGGCTGCTTGTGCACCTTATTTATGTCTTGGGAATCCTAAGATTGATGGAAATTTCGGACTAATTAGGTATATTTCTTGAGTAAGTTGAGGTTATGTCTTACAATAAGTTGATTGTTATCCCTCTTTAATTAAATGAATACCAGAACGATGATTCTAAATGTTAAAGAACCTAACCCAATAATAGTGATGAAGCTTGCTAATCAAATAGATTACCATTGTCTTTATTGACTGACATGTACAGCTTACAAGTATAAGAACAACTTATAACTATTATCGCTGATCTCTTGGATACCATCTGGATCTGCTAACCACCTCTCCAAACTGATCAGATTAATCATTCCTTCCTCAAGAGTAGGAACATAAATCAAATCTTTTCACAATAACCATTTAAAGTCTAGCTGCAACATGATTTATGAATAATTCATTTTAGTGTTTCCTGCATATACGGTGGTATTGCATAGCACAAGGACGTGAGGACTATGAAGATGTACTATTTTGATGTTGCATCTAATCTTTTAAATGTGTATATTCATTTTTCTCATATTCATAAGATGGTAATCAAATCGAAATGCTGAAAGTATTGTAAGACAGTTTCAACTTCTTTCAAATGTTTGCCTAATTTGTCAAAAATTCCATAGTTAACAGAAGCTTTATAATGTAGACCTTTGACTTATTATCTTGTTCTTACATGATCTTGAATGCACGATGGTAAGGTTTGAGAATTTTTGTTGTATTTGAGTTTGTCTGATTTCTTTAATGGTTGCCTTGAACTTATCTGCCAAAGATTCCAATTTATCTTCGTTGCAATATCTTTTGAGTATAATTTGCTGCAAGGTCTTATAGCCGGTTATAAACTGACTGCACTTTACTTTTAACCATAACATCTCACATGAAACAAGGAAACTTTAATGATGTGTGGTGGACTAAACAGTGGACTTTAAGGAAGAAAAAGAGTTCTAATCAGCTGCAAGGTCTTAGAGCCAGAGATTGCTGTAAGACCCAATGTTAAAAAGGCATTGCACTTCTGAGTTATCCTTTTTTCAGGAGTATGCCAGAGAAAAGTTAATGCTTCTCTTGCCTCTTTTTCTTCTAGAATTCTAAGACCACTTTTTCTTCTTTACAACACTTTATTTTTTTTGCAAAGCTAAGATTGTGATTCTTTTGAATAAAAAAATTTGGGTGCACCACTTCTTAACATATTATATTTGGTTTACCTTAACACATATATTATTTTTGGCTTAGAAAAAAAATTATATATGTAATTCTTTAACTCGCTGGGAGGTTCTGTTACAGGTAAAAATCACAAATATAATGTTTTTTCTTAACAAAATATAATATTTTTTTTAAGATAAATCAAATATAATACATTAAGGGGTGGTTAGCGTATTCAGAAGGCTCCATAGTCTTAGTTTTTTTTTCTCGAAAGAATCACTGGCTTAGTTTTACTAGAAAATAAAGTGTTGTTGGGAGTAATAAGGGTAGTCTTGAAATATGGGAAAGAAAAAGAAGGTAAGAGAAGTATTAACTTTTCTCCAACAGACTCTTGATAAAAGGTAGAACTCATAAGTACGGTGTAATTTTAAGATTGGATCTTGCGGCTTAGGAGTCATATCTTATTATGGTAAGTAGGACTTCTATATTAATTTACGAGATTGTTATTTGTTTATGAAGTCGACATCTTTATATTCCCTATGTGTAGGCCTACCTTAGATGGATAGGAGACACTCTAAAGAAGAAATGTATCCAATTTATCTTGAGACAAAAATTGTTATTTTTTTTAATTATCTTGTGTCAAAAACTGTATGGGGGTAATTTATGAGTTCCTAAATCCTAACCAGGACAAAATTAGAAACAGATGATAAAATTCTCTGAAGCCTCAGTAACAATTTAATTGCCAAAATATGAGAAATAAGGAATCATATCTATGCAGGTACTGCGTCCATACCAAACGCGTGATCAATTTACTTGGAAATGGAGTCTCCAAGAAATTCGATTGTTTTGCCTTCTTTTATTTACAAAAACGCAAATATAAATTTCCTACTAAAACAGGTGAATGCTACACTTTGATTATGAATGATATTCTGTATATTATCTAGGTTGATGGAAGCTATGACTTATGAGCAATCCACTCGGAAGATTGGCTGGTGTACAAGCTACAATTTGCCCTACTTCTTTCTCTTCCACCTTGTCCCAAAACGTGGAAACATGGAAATAATTGGATATTATAATTGTTTGCTGCTACAAGAACTAGAACAAACTCTTTTTTATTTGTTTTGGGTTTGTTGTTGTGGGCTACATTCAAACTCTAGATATAGAGGGGGCAGTTCATTATCTATAAGCAATATCTATTAGCTTATTGGCTTGCAAATTGGGCATGAAGTAATGGAATTTGGTTTGTTTGCTTCGTTTTGAATCTTTGATAGTTAGGCTTCAAAAAATGTAAGCTCCAAAATTCATTGACTACCAGTATGAACACATCAGGCTTTCTTCATAATATATACCCTTCAAGCAGCTGATCGTCTTAAAGCAAGAAAGAAGCAATTGAATTCATATCTACAAGAAGTAATGTTCCTTGTAACAAGTGCCATATACAAATTGAAGAATAGAGTTTAAACCAGCAAATCAAGGGTGTAAATAAAAAGTCACAAATTTACCAGCTAAACACGTATCAGAGTTGGGGTGGCAATGGAATTTGTTGAATTACTCCATGTGTTTTCCTGCTGCAAGTTCACTTGTATCAATTGCAAAATGTTGCTTGGTATGATCATGCAACAAAGAAAATAGCCGCTAAAACTGTTGATAACAAAAAAAGAACTGACCAAGTGCTTACTTTGTTAGCATATCTGTTTTTACAAATTTTATCAATCTCTTTGAAGACCTCGTCCATGCTGGGGCGACCTTTGCTAGACCTGGCCGAGCACAGAACCGCCAACTCCAATATGGTTCTGAAATCCTGGGAGTTTAGGTTTCCGTTCAATTTTGGGTCCTCAAAATCCGACTGTGGGCGCTGGTTCATTTTGACATCAGTTGCCTACAAACATGTACGTAACCCATTGTATTATAACATTTTGAAATCGAAATAAAGAATAGTCTCACATCCAATACTTACTAGTTTGGTGAGAGACTCGCTGGCGGCAACATCGAGCTCGAAGACTCGCCTGCCGGACAGAATTTGGAGGGCGACAATGCCGAAGCTGTAGACGTCGCTGGCAAGTGTGAGCTTTGCGTTTGTGACGTACTCGGGGTCCATGTAGCCGAGGGTGCCCTTGACCTCAGTGAATACCTTTGTCTCCTCCATCCCGACCATCCTAGCCAGGCCAAAATCCGAAAGCTTTGGATCCATGTTCTCCGTCAAGAGTATGTTTGTCAGCTTCATTATTGAATTGCACAAAATCCACAGCTTCAAAATTTAGATAATAATTGTTTTTAAATGTGCTATATTGTCACCCCTTTCGTCGAAGTGCTCCTACTTAGGGAATAGAAGTCTAATTATATTGTCTTTAATCCTAATTAAATTTTCGTTTTTGTTTTAAGGTTAGACAGACATTGTAACATCGAACTAAAGAGGAAGTGTGAAGTTTGTATCGTTTTGGCTTGTTTTATTCTGATCATGATTGATATTTTGAGATTAAAATTTAGATCCAGCTTCTCCTGTATACATTGTCAAACCTTGTTTATTTTCTGTATTTTTTAGTTTTCTTTTAATTGTTCGTTTCGCAGTTAAAATATTCTATTTTCGTAACAAAATCGAGAATGACTTGCCTTGATGTCTCTGTGAATCACTGCACCATCAGGGTGGGAGTGGAGGTACCTCAAAGCCAGAGCACAATCCCTCAATATATTCACTCTCTTTTCCCATGAGAGGACACTATCATGCCCTGCATTACATGAACCCAGCAAACCAAAATCAAATATAGGGATATATATTACCAATGCAATGGGGATTTGGAGAGCTATATATATAATGACATACTCAGTAGCCTCTGAGCAAGGTTTCCTTTCGGGCAGTATTCATATACCAAGTACTTCTCTCCACCTTCAAGACAATAACCTACCAGAGAGACAAGATTTGGGTGTCTATATTTCATAAAGCCTTCCACTTCTGTGGTGAAGGAGTCGGACATGCTCCCATTGTATATATGTTTGATGGCCACAACCTGCCCACTGGGAAGTCTGCCCTTGTACACACTACCAGCACTTCCTGATCCCAAGTCCTCTCTTTGGCTCCCATTCACGTGCAGGGCACTTTCAATCTCTCCCTTGGAAAATCTGTACACTCCTGACCATTTTCTGTACTTCTCTTCGCCTGTTTGTTTGATGATATGAAATTGTGAGGATGAGAAAAATGAATGATGGGCTTGTATGTGATTGTGCATACCTTCTGAGAAATCAGTTTTTTTCATCCTTTTCATGTAGAATTTGGCAAGAAGGATGATCAACAAGAGCCCCATCATAGCTATAAGCATTGCTAAGGTGACCTTAGCTACATAACCTATAGCAAGAAGAGCATGAAAACGACCAGTGTCAAATAACAAATTGCTAGTTAAAGAAAAAGCTGGGCTTACTTTTGATCCTGATGTAGCCACCAACTGCATCAAAGACAGGCAAAACTCAAATCACTTTAACATAAGACATGTTATCAAGAACGATGAATTGTAGAAGATTTGTCATATATGAAGATCGTACTTTCTGTGTCTAACACCGGCAAACACCTATAGAAATCATCGACAATCTTCGTGTTATTCCCTGAAAACTCAGCAGCGACGGCTACGACGACGGTGACCACACATAACTTAGCCTCGGTTCCATTGTTCTTCACTTGAAGACTGTCCAAAACAGCATCCCTCAAGCCAATGATGGAGCTCTTACATCCCTCACACCGCTCACCAAACGAAGGACTAGACAGCTGAGAGCAAGAATCGACCGACTGCTGGTATGTTGTCGTCAAATCCTTCCTCAAGAAATCCAAAGAGAGAGATGTGCACAGGCTGCTACCAGAGTATAGTTGGCCGAAATGGCACCCATCAATTGATATCTGGTCTTTGTCTGCCACTGGTAGCCTACAGCTCTCCCACTCGTCTCTTGCAAGGTAGAGCTGGGTGCTACCATTGTTGGAGGACTTGGAACGTGTAGCAAGCGATTGTGCAAGAGTGTTGAGAGCATTTCTGCAACACCTTGTGGTCTTGATGCTACCCCATTGATTCAATTCTTCCGATTCACCAAGACACTCCCCGATCGGTTTGTATGGGTAGGCATTGAAGTCGAGAGCACAAGTACCATTGGAGCTATTTTGTGCACTGGCCCATGAGAGTGATTGAGCTAGGATTGTGATGCTGAGGCACCATAGCTTTTTGCTGGTAAGCAGGGTGGAGATTGTCATCATCATGCAAGGATCAAACTTCTCTGGGGACATTACAAGGTAACCAACAATTTATTTGATGTCCTTCTATTGGTGTTATAGATATATGAATGAAAACATTGATTGATTGCCATTTTTTTTTATTGATTGGATGTGAAAGATTATCATGGTCGTCGTGCTCAAGGGGAGTCGGGTGTCTTTAGGTGCTCAATGGGCGGCGGATATCCCTCTCTGGTTTCTATGAATAAGGTGTATATGATCAAGTGTTAGCTGTTGATAGTGACTGCACATTGTGATTTACGAATGGTAGGATCAAAATAGTTGCTTTCATGTTCCTAAAGGTTCATCGCCGGGTATACGGCAAGATACTTTCCTGTGGCTTTTGTAGTTGGATTTTTTCTTTAACCTATTGAATGAAAAAAATTATAGGTAAAACATACTTTAATTGTAGCAGAATTGATTAGATCTACGGTGGTTTTTCCTTGGCGGCCTATTTTTAGGGGTACTAAATGAGCGAGCGAGCCGAGCTCAACTTGTGTTCGAGCTCGGCTCGAATAGTTCGAAGTTTGTTCGAACTCAACTTGATATCGAATAACTTAAACTGTTCAACTTTTTTAAGCTCGAACCCAACTCGTTCGTGAGCTCGAAACCAAGTTCGTTTGTAAGCTCGAATAAAAATAGAAACTCAATTAAAAACATGAAGTTTGTGTGATTTAAACCCACAACCTTAGGGTTAGAGACTTGAATACCTACCATCTCAATTGTCTTACTTCTTTCATAGTCTATTGTAGATAAATAAATATAACTAGTTATAATTAAATTTATTAGTATATAAATACATATATAATATAAAAATTATATTATTATATTACTTTATCGAATGGAACTACGAGTCGAGTTCGAGTTATAACCGAGTCGAGTTTAGTCGAATACGACCTTGCTCAAGCTCGGCTCGTAGGATTCGAGTTCGAGTTCGAGCATTTAAATATCAAGTTTCGAGTCCAGTCGAACTGAGCCGAACGCCAAATACTTACGAGCTGGCTCGCTCAATTAACAACCCTACCTACCCTAAATATGTTGCAATGAAAATCAAAGTAAAAGAAAAAGCCTTTTTTTTTTGGTTTAGGGGTAAGCATAATTCAGTAAAAATTGAAAACCAAACCGAACCACACTTATATATTGTGAGTGAGTAAAGCTAACTTACCCCTATTGTGATCAATCTAATTTATAGATGATAACTGACAAATTTAGTCCAGACAATTTATCTTGTCTAATACAATAACTTAATAAAGTTAGTTATATTTTATATAAAAATATCTAATATAAATTATAATTTTTATTTTTATATTATCCGGCGTAGCAAAGGATGAGGTGTTTTCTCATTATTTTAAGTTTAAGGAATGTAGTGCTATTTTCTAAAAAAGTGATTATTGAGTATTTAAGAATATGTTAATAGAGTATTTGATACATTTTTTTCTCACTTGTCATACACATTGCATTTTTGAAATATAATTGCGAGTATAATCAAGTTGGGAACAAACTTGATTTATATTGTAAATAATGATAATAATAATAATAATAACAATGACAGCAATAATAACAATAATGATGATGATGATAGTAAGCTTAGTTTTATCATTTTGTTTGGGTTTAATTTAAATTTTGATAGTTATTCAAACTGATTTGTATTGTTAATAATAATAATAACAACAATGTTAATGGTATTAGTAATAATAATAATAATAATAATAATAATAATAATAAACTGAGTTCAATGAAATTAAGTTTCTAAGAGGTGAGTATTTAATTTTACTGAGGGTATTATTGAAAAAAAGGATAAAAATGTATATACAAATACTCTTTCGTTAATGTTTCGTTTTTAGTTAAAAGTATATTTTATTAAGGGAAATAATGTCACAAAAAGGTTAAAATATTTTTAATTATGTTTTCATATTGGTGAATATGTATTCATTTTCCAACCCAACAGTATCTATTTGTTGGTAAGATTTCATTGTCAAAACATAACAAAATTTCTTAAAAAATAAAATCGCGCCAAACTAAAGATAAAATATTATGGTAACTATATATATAACTAATTTAAATTCATCGTAAAAATAAATACTTTTTGATATAAAATGTAGGCTTATAACATATTTAAAAAATTTAATTATTTCAATAAAATTGATTCAGTTCAGTTCAGAACCAAATAATCAATACCCCTTTTAGTTTGTCCACAAATCCATAAAAAATTAAACTAAATTAATTTGAAACCAGACCAAATTGATAACTTGGTTTGGTAACAATTCGATTTGGTTTTCACCGTAGTTTGCTCAATCCTTAGTCTTCCCTTCCTTGCCTAATTAAAACAAACTAAAAAAAGCTGAAAATGGTAACCGACTTATTTTTATACATACATCTCACTTAATAAGTAGGATATATCAGGGTTAGTAAATTAGTTATTTTTACTAAGTGGATATCCCATTTAAGCAAAACCTACTAATTAAACATGTAATAGCTCACTTAAACATGTAATTAAACACGTTAGGTATTGTATGCAGCTATGTATTATTTTTCACTATTATCGACGAATCATTCTATTTTATCAAATGCTAAGGATTCAAAAGATAAGCA
>JAVDBV010005553.1:0-12003 GCA_032619315.1 Piper longum | reverse complement strand
CTTATCATATATATATATATATATATATATATATATATGCATATATATATATATATACTTAAATAAATGAAACGACGACTAATACCAGTGCTCTTCCTCACTTCACGGTCTATAAATGTATGTTTTTAAGAGACACGGTAAAATGGTCAAATATAACTCCATCTTTAAATGTGCTGATAAAATAAGGTTTAGATTTAGGAGATAATCCCAGGAGCAGTGAGAGGAACGATCAAACGCCGACCAATTTCAATATGCTTTATTTTATCGCGGAGGAATGTGACGTTAGGTGTGGGATGACACGCGCGAATAATTCATGTTGACCGCATTTGACGTTTGCACCTTTTCCTAATTTCTTTGCATCATGAAATATATACTACCAAAAACAAGGAATGTAGAAGTAGAAATACATTAACTATCCAACTTATTTATATTGAACCTCATTTTTCTCATACTTGGAAGTAAGAGAAACAACTTGAAGAGAACTCGGGCGTGATCACTTTAATATAATTACTGCATATGATAAATACAGTGCATGCATGCATATGTGGGGATAACATTGATGGCGTATGAAAGGAGGTGATTCATGATGGCATGTGTATTAGATTGTACATTAATTTTGTTGCCAAGTTATGTGAACAAAATCTGCACTATTGGTTGCAAAATGAAAGTGACAAGACTAATGCATGTGGATGGAGGTCCCAAATCCCATCCATGAGAGACGCTGACATCACTATGCATGCTTTATCCAGTGTTCCTGTAATCTGATCAATGGACTCGACCATGGAGAGGAGAATGCTCACAGTATGCATGAGACATGAAGCTACCCATGGTTCTTAAATAATCTTACTAGCTAACTCTGATCTCTCTTCTCATCTGGAGACAGGAGACGGGGAGGAGACGTGGCTTTCTTTTGTGTCAGAAATGCATTCAGAATGACTTCTCAAGACTGGCCAGTTCCCAGCTTCACCATGGGCATGCAGTTCACCTCTTGGCCCTCCTCTCTTTTCTATAAAGTGAATGTGCATCTGAAGGATTTTGTAGGAGCCCAAGGGATCTTTCGTTACTTCTCAGCAGTAACAATATAATACTATGCCATGATTGGACATTCATTTAAATTAAGTTGAAACTACATTCTGCATATAATTTGTGCATCTCATGCATGTATAGATTATCTGTCCACGCAATCATTAATTCACAGTTGCTGATCTTTCTTGAAGAATATTGGTAGCCTATACTGCCTGATTGGACTATTTAGTGTTGTGGTGAAATGTATTCTTTGTTTTTTTTTCAATGAATTACATGTCTAGCCCCGCGCAAAGAGAAGTATTTTCAACAATGCGAGGTGCAAAACCTAGAACCCGTAGGGAAGGATCAACTTTAAGTTAACCGGAAATAGAGCGTCTTTTTTTAATTTGTACCAAAGCCCACTGGCTCAAATTATACGCTTACTACATATAGATTAATAATTTTCTAATAAACCAACCAATTAGTTGGTCCTCTTTATATGTAATCATTCAAGAAATTAAGTTCTTTATGATAAGATCGCCATATTAATTCTCCATTACTTCCCCCATCCTTATGTCTTAATTGCACGAAGAATGGTTCATGCAAGTATGATCAATTAATTAGGTTTCTGGGTTCATGAATTATATATGTATATATATATATATATATAATTTGTCTAGATATGATAGATTAAGAATTTGAGAATTTTAAGAACACATTTTTAAAAGCGTTTGATAGGATTTAATGGTGACGATGTTTTTACTTTGAGAACTGTACTTTTGTCATAATGCTTTTACAACTTAAACCCTAAAACTTTAAAAATGGATTCCTCTTAAGTCTCAAATTCTCTCTCTATAGTTTATGTCGTGTATATATAGATTTTAATATAATCAATTGTAGCGATGGGAGTGACTGAATTATTTACACGCCGGTCAGGTTTTATTGTTCGGGGAAATGAACTCGAAGTGAACAGAGTGGTTCCCCACTTGAACGGGTGTCTGGTCAGTTTTTTTCAGACGAAGAATCTGATTCTTTCCTTCCATAAATAATGGGCTAGGGGGCCTGTGTTAAGTGTCGGTCAATCAAGAAGGTTGTCTTCAACATCTGAACAAGTCAAGAGATAGAAAGAATGGTGAGGGTGCTAGCCTATGTAGAAGAGCATGGAAGGTGGCCACAGTGCTAGCACAGAAAACAACAGACTGTCAAAGATCTCCTTCGCATCCATCATCTTCTACAATTTTAATTACTCCCCCACCACAGATCAGTCGACATGCATGCACTAGTTTATTTTATGATCCGGCCAGTCGAATATATATACATATATAATCCGTAATGTGCGGCCACCCAAATATTCTTACACTATCTTTCTCTCCAAAGTTACATTAGATTATTTGTAAGACATTCTTCTTTGCCTGCCACTATAATTGATCAATTGCCATCTTGTTATTAAATGTCATGACCAAGCTGGACCATAAACAGTGTATTGCATTGTAGGACGACGTATAATCTTGTCATTGAATTATAATAGGGCATGAAGAAGCCGTGGCCCCATCGAAGTCGACTTCTCCTCCCCATCACTATCCCAACTTGCTATATTATATCTGTACATATATATTCTAATTCTTCTCCAAATATTTTTATGTAAATGTGAAAGTGACAAGATTTTAATTCCTAAGCATGATTTTAAAATACGATTTGAAGTACCCCACTGGTGGGTCTCACGTCGTTGTGCATCACATGTGTTTCCATACTAGAAATTTCTGCAGGGAAGGGCCGCCCTCTATGATGGGAAATGTGAAAACTGTAGTATGGCATAGTTTATTGATATATATCGTACATATGCGTGGTCCATTAATCATGTGCCCACTTGTGAGGGTAAATAGGACTCATCAATTTGGGACACATATATTTGCTTAAGCCATGAGAAAATCATTTGAGATTAGTTTATGATTATTTGTTAATTCAGGGTTAATTTGAAGGCTTGATGTTACGTTCTTCATGTTCACAGTTTAGAAAAATTTAAGAAAACTATATGGTAGAACGGGAAAGGATGGACCTAGATCGATTATTGACTCCTCCGCCCAATATGTGATCGCACTTGACACTTAAAAAAAATAATCTATTACTATTTATACATGATAGGGATTTATTGGCCCAATGAGGCAGTCAAAATCGGGACGAACGGGTGAAATTGAAAGGTTACATATTTCATAATTTACTTGCTTTTCCATTCGAATTAGTTAATAATACATATAGCGATGACACTTGGAAGAGTACAACATATCATCTTTTTTTTTTGTTTTAAAATAAATTCACCCACAAGACATATAAAATTATAGACGCAACCAAACAAACATGGACGTACTCCGATTATTTGACCATGAACAAAAGTTCGGTTGGACGTAAACTGTCGGTAAACCTATTACATACCCAACTCTAGGACCGTTTTGCTATGATTGGATGACATAATGATTTATTATTTCTGAGATTTGTTAATGGGGTTAATTGAAAAATTATCAAAGGCATGGTTCATGGGTTACTACAAAACCTTCGGTCCTTGCAACTTGCACCTTATTTTAATTGAAGAAGAATGTATGCTGTCTTTTTCAAATTATTTAAATTTGATCCTGGACCATCTATATTTGAGTTGACTCGAGTTCCCGGCATTCAGATAGAAAAAAATCATATATATAACTATTTTAATTTTTTTTCCAAACATGATAGCCATAAATTTAGATTTTTACCAATAATAGTCAAGTTTTAAACCTTTCTTTGAGATATCTCCATTTCTTTTATTTTATCATTAATTATCTTCCTGATGACATACATGCCCTTAATATCACTTCCACTTTGCTTTGAAAAAAAATATATCACTTCCAATTTTTAAAGTCATATCCTCTTAAAATTTGATAACACTCCAAATTATCTATGGGTATATTTTTATCAAGAAAAAATAGTATCTTTTTTTATATTTATTTGTCATTATTTTTTAGGCCATCTTTGAATCTAAGGCAACGCACAGAATCATCCAAAGTTCAGTTTTCCCAGAAATGAAATGGTCCAAAACTGCGGCCCTAATTAGAGAAGACATGCACGTCAACTCAAAAATTGGGATGGCATCATAGCACAAGCCAAAAATGCGATAATTTATGTGTACCTAATAGAATCTTAGTGGACGACATTTTATGGCGATGCTATATGTAAACGTTTTCTACGGTGGGTCACAAGATGTCGGCCGACGACCGGGCAATATGATTACTGACAGGTCATTGGCTTATGTATATGAGATCATTCAGTACTTGGCTACAAAAAGATGATTAATTAATACAATATATATCTCACCTTGACCTAATTTTGTTGCCTTCTTTGATTATTTTTTGTTGTTGTCATATTTCAGATTTCTCCCCCAGAACAATTTTACCTATTAATTAACCTAGAAGGAAAGAAGAAAGAAACCAACATAGACAAAATTGTGCAATCGGAAAAAAAGAAGTGTAATCGGAGTATAACTAAACTGCAGTAGTACTTTGCCAACTATTGATCAATTTTATGTACATATGGAAACGAAGCCCTTCGTTGGTATACCGTATTATAATTCTTTATTGATTATAGTTTTAGGTGACCTCCATATATAAACTCCCTTAATTAGAAAAAAAGCCATGTTATTTGGGTGTCATCAAGACATCAGCTTAGGACGACGGAGGGAATTCTTACTGTCGTTATTCATAAGTAATTAGTTAAAATACCTGTGCAATGCCCAAGGTATAATAATTAATGAACTTACAAAAAAAAACTAAAAATGTTAGGCAACATCATCATCATTTTCATTGTCCATGTGATCTCAACGAATTGAGGTTGATATAGACTCTTTCTTGCCATTTTATTTTATCATAAACTATATCAACACTTAGTTCTAATTTTTTCATATCTTTTTATTCTCAATTTATACTATTTTAGGCTTACCATGTCCTCTTTTAATACATCGACTGCATGACATGATACATTTTTTAACAACATTGAAAGACTTATTTTCACGTGTCCAAACCAATACAACATATGTTTTCTCATTTTCTCTTTAATTGGTACTACTATCAATTGTATACGTATAGTGTTCTTAGTTATTCAGTTTGTAAGAGTTTTCCACACATCCATCTCAATATTCGAATCTCAAATATTTCTATTTTTATCAATCCACTCATTCACATTTAGCATAGAGCCAAGGTAATTAAATGACTCATTTTATGACAACTAGTGATTCTCTAAATGAAAAAAATACTAAAATTGTATTTCATGTATTCTGTTTTTACTCAATTTATTCTTAGGCCTTTGTGATTCTACGATATTTGACCATAATTTCAACTTATTATCAACTTCTTCCTTAAAAATATCAATCAATACCACGTTGTCTGCCAATAACATACACCATAAAAATATTACGAGTCAGTTCATTCATCACAAGGGTAAAAATGTCAGGGCTCAAAGCAAATCCATGGTATAAAGTGACTTTTATTGAAAAAATAGATGGTCATTGAGTTTTTAAAATAATATAAAAATGATAATAATAAAATGAAAAAAATTATCAAATGATGAAATAAAATAATTTAATATCAAAAAATAAAAAACAACATTTTTTAACTTCAACGAGATTGAACATTAAAGAATAAAAAATTGAATTTATAGGAAAATTATCAGATAAAAAAAGATATAACCCTCTAAATATAATATAGAATCATGCTATACTAACGTACATTACATATGTTATGAAATAAGGGTAGGTATTAATTATGATTTAGAAAATTTGACTACGTTATTATACGAGGAAGTGAGTGGGGAATGTATTTGGAAAACATTGATATAGAATTTTTCATATATATATATACATATATATATATATAACTCCTTAATTTAAAGAATTATAATCTACTGAATACATCTTTTTATAAGAAGACACATCCCATAAAATCATTTTTTATAAAGAGAACATCTTTCTATTATAAAGAGATATATCCCATAAGACTTTCTTTCTAAAGAGTTGTAACTACATAGAATCAGGGAGAGAACAATCTTTCTGGAGCAAATCTCGGGACAAAAAATGCTTCCCCGATTATAATAGTTATTAGATTGTGCAATCTTTTGAGGATAAAAATATAATATCAGTATTATACTCGGGACAAAAATTCGGTAATTCTGGGAAGAGTCCAGAACATAAAACAAGAGCTCACCAAACGGGCAAGATCACTCAGGGCGTGACATATACAGAAGGACTTGGTGCTTTCAGAGAGTTGTGAAGTCAGCTGTATAAACCAAAAACACCTCTTGTCAGGCCTCCAATGGCTGTTTCCACTCGTATTAAAATGACAAAGAGCCATTTTCATGGCGGGGTGCTGGTTCCCGAGGTCAAACAAAGGGACCACAGTTACTATTGGAAATCACTTTAACAAGATGTATATCGTGTTTACTTGCTCATGTCTTGGAGCAGCCAGATATTCATGTATGTTATCTTCAAAATGCTCAAACTGGGGAGAACTGGGGCATATTGCAGCTTTGATCTGCACATAAGACTGATTGGAAGAGTTTGCTTTTTCTTCTCGTCTTCTTCGTCCTTGCCGATGCTATTGCTCATGGCGTAATCTTATAGCCGGGACATGTTTGTGTCCTTTAAATAGCGAAGCCATTTACTCTGCTTCAACTAATTTGGTTGCTTTCTCTTGTTTAATTGTTCCTGGGTCATTGCTCCTATAAGAAGTAATAGTTATATTTTCTTGCCTACTCCACGTCTAGTTGAAGTATTAGTAAATGAGTTGTGAGCAATGAAATGGCAATTTTATATTATTATTATTATTCTTATTCTTATTATTATTTTGTTCGTAATTATAATGGATGTAGATAAAGGATAAGATCATCTTAGTACCTCTCCTTCCCAATTAGCTTACTAAATATTCCTACCCAAGTAGGAAGTGGCAAAAAGTCATTGCACAGTCCTAGAAAAAAAATTACTAGAAACAAATTTCACCCCTAAGATATTACCAGTAGATTAAGTCAAATAGTCAATTACCAAGAATTATTTTCATGATCAGGTAGCCAAATTTACCTATAAAAAGATGTTTTTTCTTCTTTTTTAAAAATGTTTCTCATAATTTCATCATACTGTGATTCTAAAATGGGCAAGTATTAGGTGATTTTGGTAATAGGGAAAGAAATTTTCTGCTCGCCACACAACAAAAAAATTGGCTTTTCTATATATTTAAAAAATAACGTAGAGAAATTGACGTTTTCTCCATGCTAATTTTTTGAGTGGAAAAAGCCTAGATTTTTTATATGTGGAAAATTTTAAAGGTGGTTATATATTAATTTTAGATTTTTCTCTACGTTAGAAAATTAATGTGGAAAACTCTCTACCACACTTTTCTGTACTACATTTTTTTTTCACGTGTTAAGATTAAGAATATTAGTTGTGGAGTAAAGTTAAAAAATTAGCACAAACACACTTTTCAAATATTTTTAAATGAAAAAATTTTAGATTTTTTTCTCTACAGTAAAATTTGGTGTGGATAAGACGTAAAATAAAACGTGAAGAAAAATCTTTTTTATTTTTTGTTTTCTAAGGAAATAGACTGCCGAATTAACCCATTCAACCTTGGGCTTTAATTGTCTCTAATGACTATCAACAATATGTGGGTTGAACTTTGAGAAGGGCCACCTCCGAGAACGAAATGCAGTAATCGTTCAAAGAAGTTCTCAAGTACGTACTTATCTTCAAAAAAAAAAAAAAGAAATAAAATTCTCTATGCACTACTAAAAAATTTTCACTTGTCCTCGTTTTAAATGTGATTGTCCTATAAAAATTACCATGTAAGCATAATCTGGCTAATTCGACTAACTCGATGAACTAATCAAAATCAAAGTGGGGAAAATTGGAGAAAGTTTTAATGGTGTACATATAAGCATTACTCAAAAAAAAAACGTCCAGGAACTTCTTAATTGTCCGTTGGATTAAACTGCCCACGTCATCCAATTGCATTAAATTGAACTTTTCACTTTCATTAATTAATTAATTAATAAAACTTTATACAAAAATATTTTAATGCGATTGGATGAACAATAAAGTGGCTATTTTTAGTTTTAATTGAGTACTAAATTTAGCATTGCTCGACATATTTCTTTCGAAGGTAATTCTCAGAAAATAAGTACAACATCGACCAGTTGAGCTTTTCATCTTTCATTAACGAAAAAACATACAAAATTAAAACTATGAAAAAAAAAATCAATATAACTAGTATTTGATATTTTGATAAACTTCATCAGTACATATTAATCCTCGCATGCACAAACTTAAAACCCAAAAAAAATTTATTTTCTATTAAAGCGAAACAACATAACTTTCACGCTTCTAATTGATAATTTGAAACATTGACAAAAAATAAAAAAAGGTGTGCAATAATTACACACGATTCGATTCCCGTTTAGCAGGGCAGATAATTAAGTGACATGATAATTAATTTGTGTAATACAAACTATTTATGATAACGAATTAAGTCTTTTCCTTTTATTCTCACTAACAATCCGTTGACTACGAGAAACGCCCAGGGGCTCTCTTGGCTCCCACGCCTTGCCGCGCTTCACCTTCTCCTCCATAATCAGATCGCCGCCGCTGACGATGCCCTCCAGAAAGGCGGCGTCCCAGGCGTCGATCACCACCTTCCCCGCCGACGCATCGACCAGCGTCGTGTGCCTCTTGCAGTACTCCACAATTGTGGCGAAGACGGAGGAGGTGATGCCCTGCATGGGGACGACGCCTCTGGCCGGCATCTTATACGTCATCATCGTCTGAAGTGTTTGCGACATTGATACCATCGACGCCTCCATGTCGAAGTCCACCCCGTCCGACGTCGGCAGCTTTAACATTGCCGCCGATGCTTGGCCACACGACGCATGTGGGCCGACGTCCGCCGCGGTGGCTTCGGGCGGGCGCGGGCCGCGATGGTGTAGGGGGCTGCTTCGACGGAGGCGCGGTCGCGGCGGTGGGGCAAAAGGCCTCCGTTTTGCCACCATTTATAGTGACAAAACGGTGGCAACTTGGTCACCGGAAATTTTGGTGATATAAAATTTGTTTTCCACTGACGAGTGAACAACCAATTAAATAAATTAATTTTTCTTTAAAAGAGTATGGAATTATATATAAAACTTACGATCTGGTTGAAAGAATTGTGCGATGGAAGAAATTTTGGTTGCACAGGCGACTTAAAGAAAAATTGGGATAGGTTATATAAAAATTAAATATGCCATCGTACAGAGAGTTGGAGACATTAAATTGAGGAACACAGCCATCACTGGTCTTCCGAGCACAATAGGGCAACTAGTGAAATTTAAGAGATCTCCATCTCAATGGCATAAAACTCGAAACGTTGCCATTGGGGTTGGGGACTTTGAAGGAGTTGAAGACATTAAATTTGAGTGACCTTAGCATACTCGAGCTTCTAAGCACAGCTGGACGGCTAAGCTAACTTGAGCCATCTCAGCGTCGAAAGGACAGCTTGCAACGTTGCCAACGGATTTGGCTGCTTTAACAAAGCTGGAGGTACTAAATTTGAGGAGAACACGAGCTGCTGAGCTTTCCAGGTGCAATAGCAGGGCCATCTTAGATATAAGGGGAACGGTTCCAATGGAGTTGTGACGTATTCGCAGTTGCAGAGATTAATTCAATCCCAAACCATCTTTGAGCTGTAGTGTTTAATACAGAACAAGGCATCTGAGATAAATTTTAATCTGATGACGATGCTTGACAAGTTTGCTATATTGCAAGCCAGTGAAGTACGTTGTAACAGGGTAGCATTCAATTTCGTATCAGCCTAAGCTGAAGAGCTAAAAATGGTTTAAAACTAAACTACAGTATTACTGACATATTAAATGACGGTGGTAGAAAATTTGACAAACACCAGACTAAGTAAAAAGACAAGTAAAAAGTGGGTTCCTGAGGAGCTCCACTTTATAATGGAGTATACAAAGAAAGGTCAAGGGAATCCAGGGATGACAAGCTCCTTGCGCCCAAAGAAACTAAAGAAAAAGCAAAATAAGTAGACTTGGTTGCATCTTGACTCGCGTGCAGAAACTTGCTTGACAAGCTCTTTCAGTCTTATTTCGCATATTTCCTTGGCGGCTTGCTTTGAAAGCTTTGGCACATTTACTATACATATGCATATAATAATACTAATGAAGTATGAAACCCCCCCTATATATAGACTTCTGTCAGGGGGAAGTGAATTAAGAGATCTTCGAGTACCAGCAATAAGGAAGGCTACTACTCTTGATCAGGGAGCAGATCAAAATGGGGTTGTTCTCGTCAATCTTGAGCTGCTTCACCTCCTCACCTACATCCAAGATGCCAAAGGAGAAGACCGCCAACAAAATGAAAGCAGTGGAATCACATAGTGGATCCAAATACCCTCCTGACTCGGGCCGATTCAAGACCGAGTCAGGCGCACCGATTCCTATCTCCTACTTCCCCGTGAATTCCAACCTCTCTCGCTTATGACAAGAATGGATGCATCCGAACTTTACACCCATGCTTGCGATTAATGTGCTGAACATAACGTTCCTCATTATATGTTCTGCAACTTGATATTGTAACAGCTTGGGGGAGAAAAAAAAACTTGATATTGTAACATTTTTTTCCCATCTTTTGGGCGATTAATCAACCCTCTCAGGCTTGTAGGATTTAGCAACGTCGACAGTTTAGCTTGATGACTCTCTCTCTATCAAGTGCCCATAGAAGTATCGGGTAATAATAAATAATACAATTTTCTTGAAATACACTACATTTGTAACCACACTACACATGCCCCGCAAAAGATTTGATTTAATCTGTCAATAAACATATTTTACTTTTTCTAAAGTTGACATCTTAAATTTTTTATAAATTTTACATTTCATGCCACGTAACAGACCCTGAAAAACAACGGATACAGTAGATCAGAAGATTGCAGGCAGTGACAGAAAAATACTGCAAGAAAGAGAGATAACTAGAAAAAAAAAACAAGAATAAAAATAATGCCTGACAGAAGGAAAGCAGAAACAACTTAAGAAATGCTTACGGACGTATTGTTGATTGCCATTTAAAAAATATTGCCAGAACTACAAAAGAAATCAACATGGATGATATACCAAGCTCAACTCAAATAAAATGATATGAGCCATGGCATTGAGAGAGGTCGCATGTGTTGCATATGATTACAGCCGGGATAATATCTACTTCTACCTCGCACTCATCGAGCTGATTCTCAGAACATCAGTTCATATTCAATAAAATTTTCAAACATCAAATTTTTTCTAGATAATTCGCCTTCGTTTGCTAGCTCTACTTGCTTTCCATCTACCTAGCGCGACTGCCCGCTCTACACGTTTTCTCCTGTAACATACCCTCAGAACTGGTTTGTCCAATCCAGAACCTCCTGGCAAACGCTTAACGCGTTCTCTGATGGGTAAAATTTCTGACGTAAAGGCATTTTTTCCCAGAAGTAATTCTTTGCCTCGCCTCTCAACTGGCTTTGAGATTTTACCCAAGTTCTGAAGTGTCTCCTCATTATGTATGAGAACATCATCCAAAGCCTGCAAATAATACATGTAAAAGCTATACAATTAAGATATAGGGTTTGATATGTTCAGATTGTGTATATGAATATTGTCCAATGCCATCTTTCATTGCTTAAAAAAAGAAGAAGCAAACATAAAGCACCAAATTACTCATAAGAAATTTGATGAAGGTAGGCCACCTTTGTTTTGGTCTAACCTTTGCCAAGAATTAAATGCTATAGCACTCCATATACTTCAGACAATATGCAATTACAAAAATTCCTCGGACAGTAAAGCCAAGCCTAAAAGAAAATTCAATAGAATGTTGCGCCTATGGAAAAGCAGTGGAGAAACCATTATAGAGAGTACAAAACATCTAGAAACCACAGTAAAAGAATCCAAGCCATCTACCTACATCTAATATATATA
>JAVDBV010005552.1:0-12813 GCA_032619315.1 Piper longum | reverse complement strand
CAAGGCGGAGGCTCACCGGCGGCGAGTCGAAGTGGCGGCGGCGTAACAGTGAAAACGGGGGGGAAAAAACCATAAGGATATATATTTGGTAGCTAGGGTTGAGTGAATGGCCTCGATCATGCCACGTGGCACGATATGGACGGTCGACAGCTCGTGGACTAGTGGGCCCACATATGGGTACACGCACTATAGATATGGCGGTTAGTTCGGATCGAGACCGTCCGAACTCGAAACTGACTCGAGTCCTGAAATTGACTCTATCGGAGGGAATCGAGGTAAGAAGGCTAAATGGGCCTCGAAAACTGAACTCAATCAAATTGGGCCCATACGGGCATAAATCGAGTGATCTAAAATTCTTATGATGCATGCAATGATGTACCCATAAAATCCCAAACGGATACTAAACGCCGCAACGGCCTAAATCTAGGCCTAAAATCCTGTCTAATACATAAAAACAAATCAGTATACCTCAGTATACACTAATAACTCATGATCTTATAATTTGCATTTCGGGCATACTCAGCCTCCATAACATGTTCGTACGGCCATTTAGGCCCATACTCATAATCTGAAACTAGTTTGGCTCGATCTCGCTCAAAGCAACTCGATACTGACCCAAATAGGGAAAACTTAAATCGGGTAAAACCCTAACCCAAAAATGGGGTTTTACAGGTAGTTAGGGAGCACGCAATGCGGTGGAGGGCGGTCACAGGCGGGGGCGGTGGATGAGTTTGCCTCTTTGTGAACAGTACTCTCTAGGGTTTGCTATGCTAACATTGTGATTTCAGATTGTCCGCGGATATTGCTTAGGCCTGAGGGACAATTCAGACAATGACTCAATCAAACAAGTTTTTTCCGACGAAATTTCGAACAGACGTAGACAACAACTTGTCCAACGTCTGTCCGACCGATGCCCACCCCTACAAAGGGCATTACTAAATATGAATCAAACTAGCTTGAACTTGATTTAAGCTTGAACTAACTCAAGTATTTACTATTTCAACTCGAATTCAAAATCAAATGAGCAAAATTTGACGAGATTCAAAATCTACTCGACTTGACTTATGGTAACCTACTCAAACCCAAAAAAGTGTGGAGTGGTTGGGTACAGTGTATCAAACCCAAAGAAATATAAAGCTCATAGGTACAATCTATAAACTCAATTTTTATAATTTAAAAGAGATCTGTAATTGTCTCAAGTCGATGATCAAGGTGGTCAGTGAAGGCTTATATTTATATGCAATAAGTTAATCAATCAATTTAAATCAAGGATTATTGACGATCTCTAATTAATCTCAAATATTTGTGAAGTGATGCAGCAACCAAAACCAAGAGTTCAAGAGCAACAGCTCTTAGAATAAAAACTCCTACTAGATTTCAGTCCTCAAACCATGAAAGCTATTGATCTTCACCATCCTAAGATTACATAATACATGATTAGGAAGGTCCGATTCATGTGTGCTTCTTTTGAAGGGTGTCTAGCTGCTAGTGTAGCGAGTGTTCGTGATAATATAAGAAACTATTTAAAAGATAGAACAAGTAGAAGGTTGTTTTAAGGCTTGAGATAGTCAACCCTCATTGAAGAGCTTTATCAGGTTAGTCTCTTATTGGTCATGGAAGAGGTGGGTGTTTTGCCTGTGAAGCTGGTTTAAAGGCCCGTGACACTTGTTTTAAGGCCTTCAAAGCATAACAAACTTCTCTGAGGAAGGAAGAATGGTGAACCAAATAGAAAGAAAAGGGTTGAGAGGGTTAATTTTTAGTCATATCCCACTTAGCTGCATCTCTAATTGTGCTCGGATCCGCCGTGACCAAGTAGAATGTGGCTAAACCTCTTGCAGTTGAGAGATACCCCGAGGGAAAATCGAAATCAAAGACCTTTCACGGATTTCTCAAATGGCAGGGTAAGCATGTATGGACATTGGAAAAATATTGTAGATTAAAATTGATCTTGTTAAATTCTCGGCTCCATACAAGCAGTAAAGTTGGCACTGAAGAGTGACACAAGGAGTTTGTTTAGTTGTGGTTTAAAATGATAAAAATAATATTTTATAGGATATATTATGATAAATTGAAATGGGTTTATTTCTAATATAAAATTTTAATATAAATTTGGCTAAATTGTTTTGAAGATAAATAGAATCAAGCTAGGTTGCACGAGTCAAACATGAGTCATACTGAATACCAATAAGTTTATCACAAACTTAGTTCGAACAAAAACAAGGTAAATTAGAGCCAGGTAAAACTCAACTCTAACTTGCTTGATGAATTCTCCTAATTGTTGTTACCTTTTACACAAATAAAATTCATTTAAATTCAGTAAAAAAGGCAGGATAAGATTTTCAACTCTCCTGTTTCTCTTGATATCTAAAGAGCCAATATGGCTTCTAGGCCCAATCAACTTTAACCAAATCACCTGCCCATTGAATGACATTATGACAGTTTTATTATTTTAAGAGTAAAGGGGACACTTTTTTACCTATATTTCTCTAGTTGTTCGTCGGCTCTTACAACCAATTTGATCGATATTTTATGTATCTAAAAACTCAGATATCTATGCAAGGATTCAATTCTCCCATTTGTTGGAAAAAATTTCCAATATCTTGAAATTTGGTACATGCAAAATCAAGAAATAGAAATGTAATGGTTCTTATTGAATAAAGTTGCTTCATGTTTCCATATCGTCCCCTGCCACATGAAGCAACCCATCTTAGAGTTCAACATTCTTGGATTTCGTTCTCCATTATTTTTGAAACAATCATTTTTCGTGAAACTATGAGAAAAATGTTGTGTACATAATCAGTTTGATGCAATTAGGAAGAATCACTTTCAGAGTGAAAGTTGATAATTATCACAACACAATCACTACAGCAGAAGAGATTTCAGAATAAGAATCAACACAAAAAGTGAAACGAAAAATTTACATATAGCAACATAAAACCTATTTAGGATCTTCCCATTGAGCATAAAAAATATCACTTTCTAAGGGTAGGATATTGGATAATACATTGATCTTGTATGTGTTGGGACCAATTTCTTGTCATCCTCTTCATATTCATAAAGTAAAATCTGAGCTTCTGAAGAGGCCTTGGGAAGAAGTAACAATTGTTCGAGGGCAGTGCTCGTTGGCGTCTCAAGTGACGCATTCTTATTTATCACCGGAGGGGCAACCAAAAGCAGGAGTTCAAGTGCAATAGATTTCTCCAGTAAGAACTTCACCAAAAGGATTTCATTTGCGTAACCACGAAAACTATTTATCTTCACCTTCCTCAGGTTGTAAAATACTTGGTCAGGAAGATTTAGTACATCTGGGTCATGCCCCATTGGTCGATTTTCATGTTCGACGTCAAGCTGCAAGATTGTGACAATATAGAAGGTTGTCATCAGAAAGATATTAGTAGGATTGACAGCAAAAAAGTTTAGTTATATAATCACCAAACCTCGATGAAAAGTTTCTCTAGCGCAGGAAAAATGCAATGTTCAAGAAAGCAAGACAAACCCAACTCATATTCATGTATTCCTTGTAAGAGTATTTGTAGTTCACGTAGATTGTGGAATGTGATTGGAAATAATTCAGGTTCAATTTCCTCCGTTTTGGCCATGTCCTGCATAAAAGAACTCGGATTAGATACATCCTAAATCAATCATGTGAAGAGAAAAGGTGATTAATCAAATGAACATATACCCATATAGCTGTATGACACAGAGTGAGGATCTCAACGTGTCTGAGCTTGTCTAAGATGTGCACACGGTTATAGTCAAAATCATAAGCATTTGTACCAACCGTACAGATAATGGCATCCACCAAAGAAGAAAGATTGCTGAAGTTGTATTCGCAACAATCGCCATTGAAATGGAAAACCCGGAGATTAGGAGCATGTATTTGTAACTCTGCACTGCACATATTATCCAGATATGCCAATGACTTGAGCTGCAAAGCTGTACCACAAATTTTGGCAACGCAAAGTTCAAAGCAATCCCTTAAATAAAGTATTTCCAGAGATGGGCAAGTGGCAAGCATTCTCTCAAGCATTTCATCAGTTATGTTAACCTTGAAGAGGCCCAGTTCTGTAAGAAATGAGAAACCAGAGAAATTAGAGGGGATGCTAAAATCAGAACGACTGAGCTTGAAATGGGTAATCGTTTTGCATCCAAAAAGACTAGAAGGCAGCTTGAATCTCTTCTTCTCGGCCTCGGAGAATTCGTCTAGGATCAGAGGTCCATAGTCAAGACAAAAATCAAGCTCAAGCTGCTCAACATCTTTCTCAACCAGGCAGTGCAACCAGGTGTTGAGATTGGACATGTGAGAGATGGAAGGATAGAAAATGAGCTTGAAACCTTTCAACTTGTTGCCTCCGTGGAGCCGAAGGGACAAGGTGACCGATCCCACCACCTCATCTGAGGGCCTTCCCGACGGGAACTCTTCCCCAAAGTCAAGGGCGATGGGGTGCTGGATGCGGTGGAACAGACGGTTCCATCTCTTGCACACGACTGCTACTCTTGCAATGGACTTGATGGGTAGCAGGGAGAAGATGCCGAGAATAATTTCGCCGGGGAGATGAGCAGTTCTATCATCACTGACAGCCATGGTTGTTCAATTGTGTGGCTACGCAACAACTGCAAGCACAAGAAATTGGTGAAGCTGCTTCTTTGGGAAGCCGGGGAGGCTAGACTTGCAAAGAAAGGGGAATGGAATTGACACATTGAATTCTTTATATTAATCAATTTGCTATCAATGGAAGAATTCGACTTGGTCACAAGAAGAGTTGTTCTTCGTTGAAGCTTACTGAGCAATCTATCTTGATCGTATGGGCCATTTTGACCCCTTCATGCCCAATCTCTTGTGTTTCACAAGACATGACTTGGTATAGAAAGAGATGAATGAGCAGTCCCCTGTTGTAGTCAACTTTGTAAACAAATTTCCCACGTCTTGGTGTCTTGAACATGCAAAGTCAAGAAATGCAAATGTCATCTTTCTACGCGAAAACAATCAATTTAGATGAAACCATAAATTTAAATACTGTGCCTGTGATCTTATCAAATTTTTAGGATTTACAGGGTATATTTAATCATTCGGTCGAACTGAGTTGAAAACTTATAAATAAAATATTACATCAATTGTTAAAATTATATTTTATCATCAATATTTTATTAAATATTAATTTAAATAATGGTATTTTTAACATAAAAACCTGGTTATGTGAAAATTCTGTATTGAAAAATAGGATGCTAATTAAAATAGTATAAAAACTTAAATTATACTAAATTTAAAGGTGGTATCTGATATATCGGATACAAATGGGTTCTGCAATACAATTTTTAAAAAATATTTTTTATATTTTAGGGTATTTCCTACTTGTTTATTAGAAGAGTGTTATGTACATAATCAATTACATGTAATTTGAAAGATTGGTTTTTTAAGTGAAAATTAATAATAGTTAAACTTTTTAAATAATAATAGGAAATTACAAGAGCTTGAAATTGTCTTTAAACTCTGTTTGCTTAGCATGAAAGAAATGGAAAAATCTACTTAATCTATAAATAATAATTCATGCAATAAATATTGATATTCTCCACTTTTAAAATATTTTTTTTATGGTGCAAGTAACACTTAGTACCAAGTGGTACCCCTAAAAATTTTTACCTCCATCAGTTTCTTATTAAAAATAAAAATAGAAGGAATCAAATTTTTTTGTGAAGAGACTTTTTATCTTGTACTTACATCATAACTAATTCTTTGTATATTTTCATTATAAATCAGCACGTGGAACATATGAATTCTACAATAGGCAAACACTACAGTTAAGTGGGCTTTGATACCACTGTGGGGCCTATAAATGGAACTTTAAACAATCAAAAGAGACTTCCAAAAGGTATTACGAGTTTCTTTTAATCCAAAAACTAACTTAAAAAATAAGGCTTTTCTATTAACTTATATAAAAGTCATCGACATCATTCACGGCTTATATGAGGTAAACCCAACAAGAGGGAGAAGAAGAGTAGGGGAGAAGGGAGGGAGAAGAAGAGTAGGGGAGAAGGGAGGAAGAGAAGGTAGAGGAGAAGAAGACACGGGGGGTTGGGGTGGGGGGGAGCAGCTAGAAGAAAGAGGGAAGAGGAATTGGTCATGAGAGGGGGGGAAAGGAAAGAAAGAAAATAAAGAAAAGGGGGAAGGACAAAAAAAGGGAAAGAATAAAAGAAGGACGGTGGAAAAGGGAAAGAAAAAGAGAAAAAATGAGGAAATAAAAAAAAAAAGAAAAGTGAGGGGGAAAAGAGAGAGAAAGAGAGGGAGAGCAAAGGAAAGAGAAAGAGAGAGAAAGATAGAAAAGAGAGAGGAGGAAATAAAAAGGAGGAGAGGGAAAAGGAAAAGCTATAGGCACACCTGAAATATCATGCTTAACAATCAAAATTCTAGGCTAAAGCGACACCAAAGGTCAAAATGTACAAAACATGTGTGACATGACCCTAATCTCCACAACAAAATTGAACAACACAAACCATTTGTTTGGCAATTGGGGCCAACTAGAAAACTCAATGGGGATATACCCAATCTCTAAGCTCACAACAACACACAAGGATCCTCCTAACACAAGACCAATCGAACCGGATTGATTGCGTGTTACCCGGATTGAGCCAACACCAAACTGAACATAAAACACTGGGCTGACAAGGATAGTTTTACATCCCGGCTCATTGAAAGTAGTGGCTTAGTTCATTTAATGTTTCGCTAACATATCTGACTTGTTTTTATTTTTTGTGTTTCTTCTAACAGTGGTGCTATGCTTCTTCCAAATTGTATTTACATAACAAAAAGGTGCCATCACTCATCAGGTTTCCTGTTTTTATCAATGAAGCTTGTAACTATGGATCCACACTTAGAATTTAACCTTATAAATATTTTGTCTAGATATGTAAGAAAATTGCTTAAAGCACTTGTAGTGGTACATATTTTTAATTTAGTTTTAAGATCTTTTTGCTATATCCTTCAATCAAGAGTCTCTTCATCTGCTATCAGGTTTTCTCTTGATATGACCATGTCCATGGTTCATCCTCGCTTCATTTGTGACAACATAATTTGGTACCAAAAGGGATAAGAAACCATTCATTAGCTCGGAGACGATTAACAAAATCTCCAATTGCTGTTGTCAATGAATTCTAAGAAGGATCTCAAGTATCGTTCATCATTGATGCTAGTTTTTCATAATTATGTAATATCTTGTACAAGTATTCTTATTGCATCTTGTATTGTAAAACTGTGCTTTCTAGGTACTTAATGTTTGGAAAGCAGAGCTACCTAACGTTGTTCTATTGAACTTGGAGAGTAACATGCCCTTTCATGAAGAGTCAAGTGGTAAGAATTAGGTTTCAGATTCATGCTCAAAGCTATATGTGTGTATAAATTTGTCTCTGAATTGGAAACTTCATTGAATTTTCCATGGCCACTTTCCCAAGACACTTGAAAGTTGAACTTTAATTTTTCATTTGATGTTTTCCACCATTATATCTGCATGATATTATCTTGAAGAATTGAATCCCAAAATCTTGTACTGTCATTCGTCAATCAATCCAGAAAATTATCTCAGCGACAAGGATCCAGTGCAAGAGTTCCTTGCCCATCTAGGATCTAAGATTTAAATTGTAGAAAGCATGTTCTGCTTATCTTGGGAAGTGAAAATGCATGTGTGGCAATGGAGTAGAACAGGATTTGCATGTTTTGAATGGTACAATGTTTTGTAACATGGATCTTTGCAACCATGACATTTGGATAGATGGAGGAGTGTTAGTCACTCATTGATCATTTGGAATACATCTTTTGGTTGATACCTCTCATAATTCTTCTAGCTACAATGGCCATAAACGTCTTTTGACCTCTCATAAACCTTTTGTCAAACATATGTAGCTAATAAACTCAATTCAACTTGGCTTGTTTGTCACCATTAGGCACTCCAATGATCTTTCATGGAAAACTCTTCTTTCAAATATTGTAAGAATTGATACATATGTGAAGAGGGTTTTCCTCTTAACAACATAAAACCCACATAGAGTAATAAAACCACTATGTCACCACCTTTTGAAAGAGATGAATCAGTTGCACTTGAAATAAACCCCTTAGTAAACAAGAAAGAATTGAATCGAGGAGCTTCTTCAAGCCATAAAGGGTTTTCTTCAATTTATAGATGTGTCAAAAATCTTCTAGTTTAAATCCAGTTGGTTGTGAAATGAGGACTATTTCATTCAAAACACCATGCAAAAATGCGTTCTTCATATTTATTTGGTGAATAAACCATTTATTCACACTAGCAATTGAGAACACTAGAAAAGCAGTAGTTGGCTTGACTACCGGAGAAAATGTCTCAAATAAATCAACATCATGGTACACTTCTAGAAATCAATAGAGAAATATGGTACAAATTTGTACCTTATCCAATTATTTACTTCAACTTCAAAAACAAAGATAATAGATAAATGATAGATAACTAAGACTAAACAAACTATAGAACTAGAAAATAAACTTTAGTTCTTCACAATTGGTCAATGATGGGAAAAACCTACAATGTTTCACAAATTTATAGAAGAGAAAAGACCCTTCTCTAATTCTAGGAGAAACAAGAATATGACTTAGACGTAAACTAGAAAAACAAGATTGCATCATTAAATAGGGAAAAAGTGAATAAGACTCCAACTAAAATAAGAACCTTCTTAATGAGAAATCAATTTAGAATAGAAAACAAATTCAACGTAATTAGAAACTTTTAAATTAGACACTTCCAATCTAATTAGGAAACTATTAAAAATAGAATAATATCTATTATCAATCTCCCCTGGTTGAAAAGAACATCTCCCCGAGTTTTGAAGGAAGTCAATTCGTAAAATCTGTCGAAGGAAGATCATGAGAAGTCGTGTTTGCATCATACAATAAATGAGTTTTAATCTATATGTCATCAATCCCCTTCTCTTGGAAAAAAACTCATCCTTGAGTTGGAGCTTAATGTTCTTGCTAACCATAAACTCACATTTTAGAGATAGCTTAGACATCCAATCCCAATAATATTGAATCCAAACTTAACAAATCAGTTTTTTGAATTAGAAGTTTTGAGTGATCATTGATAACATTTTGATAATATGATCCTCATAAGGCTCTTCAATCAATAAGTCAAGTTTAGATGAACCTCTAATATCTTTAAGCAATAAGGATGGAAATTTTTCAAGCCCTTTTGTAATAACCAAATCAATAATGTCCCCTTGTGGCTCTTCAACATCAATATTTGTACCTTTAAGTGTATCAACTTCAAAAGAAGTACAATGAGAACAACTGTCTAATATTTGAATTTTCACAATCTCACAACTTTGACTCTCCATGTTTCAATATTCCTGATTTGAGGGGAAGTAACTGAAGGAAAATGACTAACATAAGAGGTAGGAGGCCTTTAGTGGAATAGTCAAATCAGGAACTTTGGGAGCAACTTCCAAAGGTCTTGATGCGTGAGGATGCACGGTGGAAGCTGATTGAGTAGGGGATGAAAGAGGTAAGACATCATTGGAAAGTTGTTGAAATTGACGAGTTAAAAGATTGACGATGATGGGATGGGTATGGCGAGAGTGAGGTCGGTATGGTGGAATATAGACTACTTATTGTTTTGCAACGGCAGTTAGCAGGGGCCAATAGCACCTTGGCTATGACACCAATTGATGCACTCCTAGAAATAAATAGAGAAATATGTACAAATATGTACCTTCTCCAATTGTTTACTTCAACTTCAAAAATGAAGATGGAAGATAAACAATGGGTAATTAAGGTTAAGCAAACTATAGAACTAACAAATAAACTTTATTTCTTCTCAGGTGATCAATGATGGTAAAAGCCTCTCATAACACTCCAACCTAGTTCACCGACCTGAACCGAAATAAGGAATTATTTGAACACCATTTGATAGAAAAATTAGATAACTACCTTGAAACATGAAATATGTCCTAAGAATCAAAAACCAATTTGAGGTGATTAAGATGAAAGGCTAAATGATGAATACAAAGACACCTAAAAATCTGCAAATAGAAGAAGATGTGCATAACATGATATCTAGGGTTGAGGGCGTACCAACCTATATGGGTAAATTATCATTTACATAGAAAAATCATATTTATATGAAAATTCGACAAAATTTACCCTATGAATAAGACATTAGTAAGAATTTCATAGCCTACTATAATGTAGTAACCAATAGAACTAACATAAGATTTTACTCATCATGTTCCAAGACTTTAGGGCTTGGAGAAAACTTGCACAACCACATTAGACCTGCATATCCCAGAAAATCCCGCCTACACAACAAAGTTAGCACAATAAATAAAACAAAACATTTTCCAAATTTCTCCATCTCATAGCACCACACCAAAAATAGGAATCTAACTCAATTCATGATTCATATTGCCAACAAAATCTAAAAGTACATACAAACTCAGCAAAATAAAACAATCGTCCATAAAACACAACCACAAAAAAAGGCACATGCCATCGCCACATGAACCATATCCGATCCAGACATCTATGTTGTAATACCCTGTTTTGGTTCACCCATGAACTAACTCGGAAATGTTACCGGCGACTGAACTGTTTGCTAATCTACTTAATTCGGTTAAGCCAACCCGGATCTACTTTCGGCATCTCAAGATGGTAATTCCATATGCAAAGCATAGATGGAATGCTTGGGCTCCAATGTTTTCTTACATATATTCTATGATATGCAAATAAGCATACACACAAACCAAACAAACGAAAAAGTTTAAAAGAAAAAAATATTTTTAAAGTAAAACAGATAGAGTCTCCCTGAAAGTGCAATAGGGGTCACCCTTTCCGGAGTAATCGATATATATTTATAACAATAACAATAAAAAACACAACACAAATGTAGCATATTTATCACACTTACAGTTACTCTTACTTTCCTCATCATATGAGCTGAGTCTAAACTCCATAGCCCACCTCTTCCTTTTTCATTCTCTATTCTCATTCATATGCAAAATATTTATAGTAATCATTTAAATTTCATCAACGACACAGTTCAATACACTTCATCATCATTACATACACTTGGTAGGTACATGTGTGCACAATTTTAGTACTTCTTTCCGCAGTCCTAATAGCGTTCATTCCTTGCAGTTCTCACCTACATATATAATAAAAGGACGTTAGTAATGGGTGTTATCAGTTTAGAAATGACTAATAACAAAATGACACTGGAGAGTTGACCATCTTGTTGAATAAAACATTATTACTTTTGCTCATACAACTCTCATAAGGGCAATAATGGGAACTACCAACCTCATGCGACAGTGTTCTATTTCCATCTCATTCTCATTCATTAGCTACTTTAACTATCCCTTGCACAGGAAAAATCATTCTCTTTCCTTTTAGCCCTCTACATTCTTCGTATTAATCATGGCCGTAAGTATAGAGACCGAGTACTCTCAAGCATGCACCTTCAGTACCCTTTAAAACCACAAGTCTAGACATGCACTACATAGCAGTAACTGTAAACCTCCACACTTCTCCAGGTTTAAGAACCTCAAAGGTTGAGTTATCAGGATCCATTGGAAATGGAACAGATGCTTAGTAATTCCAGAGCCCTCTTTGACAAACACATGCCATATCTTAAGACGTGGTCATTAGTTTCCCTCGTCTCACATCTCACTAAAAACCCGAAAAAAATACATATATGTAGTCTTGCGTAGGGATTTCAATACAGTAGGCCCGAAGGCATCGTGAGCTGGACCTGAGTTTTGAAAACAAACTTGAAGGATCTCATCCTCGAGGGTTATTAATTCGAAAATGCAATCAGATAAATGGCCTGTGTCGTGGAGTGGGATATGATACATCCATCACTCGACATGTCTGCTTACATGTTGAATCAAAGTACGACAGAATGAGATGATAAATCGAGAACGAGTCCTAAACGGACCTGGTAGAAGCTCCAATCGTGGTTGTGCACTTAGGCATGAAGCTCCTACTCCGTACCTACACATCAAATCTAGAATCTAACGCCCACTTACTGAATGATGCATCAAACTCATCACAGACATCTTACTCAGAATGCACTCACCATCTATCAACAGTCAAACAATCATTAGCATAAAAAAATAATATTTCTAGCTCATCCTTTCATGCTGATTTTATTATATTTTTCTAAGTTATGTTAGAGTCAATTTGCAAGCTCAGATTTAATTTACCTAATTAGATCATTAGCATTCACTCAATATCAATAAAATCATGCAAACAATCACTTCATTCACAATCAGACATTCATCACGGCAAATAATCAATCCTAACATGTCATGCTAATAATTATCAATTTTAAATAATTAAATTAGAGGTAATTATACCTCATGTCGTCAATGATGATGATCAATGGCAATCAATGACTGGTTAGGGTTTGGTTTTATGTCTTGGAGCACAGCGCTCGGCGGCATCCGAAGTTCGATCGAGTTTGACTGAATGAGTTCAGTGGAAGATTCAGAGAATTACAACGGATCCAATTTCTTTGGCTGTTCCCGATAAATTTTTGGCTGTTTTCGGCAGTTTTCCAATGGCTTTCCGGTGATTTTTTGGTGACTATTGCCGATGACAATGATCAATATGGGGTACCGTTGACACCAGCTCGACAAGCGTGACGTGTCTATGATATCGATGAGGTTGTATGAGGCGGAGACTCACCGAAAAATGGAAAAACAAGGTGGTCGGCAATGGGGTGAAGAGATCCGGCTGGGATGGGTGGTGTTAGGCTCCGCTCAGGTTGGGGAAGGTCGTGGGAGGGTAAGCGATTT
>JAVDBV010005550.1:0-14542 GCA_032619315.1 Piper longum | reverse complement strand
GGGTTACTATAGATCTGAATCTCAGTTTTCTAAAACAAACTCAAAGGTTATTAATCTGAAATTTCGAATGACTAAATGGCCCATGTGTAGTGGGATATGATAAATCCACTACTCAACATGTCCACTTACTTCTTAAATCAAATCACTATAGAGTGAGAAATTCAAACTAGAAGTAAGTCCTAAACAGAAAACAGACTTGGTAGAAGTTCTAATCATGTACATGCACCTAGGCGGTGAACTCCTACTCTGTACTTGTATATCAAATTTAGAAGCTAACGTCTGCTATCTGAATGATGCACACATTCTATATCACACTCACATCAAAACATTCACATCAATCTACAACATGATTTTCTAAGTTTTAGTGCAAGTAATTAACAATTCACACTTAACTTACTTAATCAATTCATTAACATTTATTTCATATCATTCAAATCACGTAATTTCATTTTTATTTACGATAAAAATATTTTTACCATGTCAATCAATCAAATCTTAGTATATTATGTTAATAATTATCAATTACTAAATTATTAGGTTAGAGTTAATTATACCTCGTATTGTCGGCGATCAACAACTACTAGAGTATGTCACGTTGTTCAGAACTGGAATTCGGCACTAGGCTGCGTCCTAAGTTTGATCGGGTTCGACTGGATGAATTCGGCAAAAATCTGGTGATTTTTGATATTCCAGCAAACCCAATTTTTTGGTGGTTTCTAATGACTTTTTCGACGACTTTCTGACAAGGTGGTCAGGGCTGTGGGTCGACACCAACTCTGCGAGCTTGACACTACCACGATGGTGATTAGGGTGACTGTGGCGGCGATGGTCGTCGGCAACAGCTGTGGGTCAAACAGGTCGGTTGGCTTGTCCGATCGGCCCTTGGCTAGTTTAGACAATGGCGCTGGGTCAAAGGGGAAGGTGGCGGCGGCACGGCGGAGGCAAAGCGATGCGATCGTAGGCAAAACGGTTTCAGGAGCACGACTCCCACCAGTTGTGTAGGCCTAGTGGCGGCCAGGATGGTGGGGGGATGACTCATCGGAGCTCCAACGGCTTCGTCAAAGTCGATCGACAGCAGTGTAGCGGCTGAAGGTGGCGTTGGTGGTGGCAGCGTAAGGGTAGCGATCAAGGAGAGAAGGGAAGGTATCGGGGCAAAGGGTTTGGGTGACAATCTCGAAAATAAAAGTTGACTCAACTCCAACTCGAGTTAAAAATAATAACTAACTTCTAATAAATTCTAAAAAAATCCCAACAAATATGAAAAAATATCATAAAATATAATATACTCCATAACATCAAAATGAAATATTTTATAGCTAATAACCCACCCAAACTGATAAATGACACGCCTTAATGCACCATCTAGCATAGACATAATTCTATGATCAAATATATTAAAAAATAACTACATATTGTAATATACTCTCCTAACTCATTTCTCATCATTTTTCTGGTATTATTATCATATACTCGATTACACTTAACCCACATCTCTCATAATGCATAACCGGTCTCGGTTCAGAATGCATGTTATAAAAATGGCTCGACTCAAATTGGCAACTGAACCGACTAGCTCGTTAATATAAAACTTTGACTCGAGTCATGGGTTTTACACTACATACTTAAGAAAATGCTCTAAGACATGATCATGCTCCATTCCAGATATGTAAAATGCTGAAAAGTGAATCGAGTTACTAGTTAAATAGTTTCAAGTCGAGTTATTTTAGTTCAAGTTTGAGTCGAGCCTTCGAGTTCGAGTCAAGCATTAATCTTGTTCGAGATCTAATTTATTCTCTACAACACAATATTTTTATTTTTATTTTTTTGTAAAAATATAAATGATATTCTTCATAATTGATAGTTAGATAATAACTATTAGTTTGTTTTAATTTAATAACTCAAAACCTACAATACCGTAATTGAGTCTGGTCAATTTTTTTAAGATCGAGTTACAAATTGAGCTTAAAATTAATCGAATTTGAGTTGAGTCGAACCTGAGTCACAAAATCTCACGAACTAGCTCGACGCATGCCTAGCCCTACCCTGAACTGAACTGTTGGATTGTTTGGTTTGCCTATTCATTTCTATTAAGATGCTGTAATAATTATTGTTGTATTTTCAGGTTAGAGAAGAGCAAGAGAAAGAACTACCTATATGAGTTCACTTTCAAGGTGCTTGATCAGCCTTCAAACAACTTCCGTAATAATAACAAGCTCTGGGAAGGAGGCTTCAGAAGTTTCTACTGAGGTCGAACAGCTTAAGTCACCGAGGTAATTGATCACTCTGTTAGATCTCTTAAATGAGCTTTCCTAGATATACCTATCGGCTATCAAGTGGTAGGATGAAATCCAATCTTCTTTTAATTCATTAGATTGAAGTGAAGCGGTTAAAAGACGATGACTACTAAGGCAGAAACGGAATTTGCAGTGGAGGTGGAGATGTTGGGAAGAGGCATAAAGCCCAAAAGAAGAAAAAGACCCTAGAGGAAATGTGCAACACATTCGAACACTTGTAATATGCTTAACCCTCTTTCAGGTTGATATCTATTTTAAACACGCAAGTTAACAACCTATCGTAACATGTAATAAAGTGAAAGTAGAGATTGTTCCTACGAAGAACTTTTAACCATATCTCAATAATTAAGACTAATCTAGTCAATTCTACTTAAGCAAGAGAAAATAATAAATTTTTTTCTGGAATAATAAAATTAAGAAAACAAATCTAACACTGCAACTATCTTACTTGAGTTTTACCTCAGCAACTAAAAGCTTAGGATTCACAATTTCATTTAATTGCTTTACTTAAGTCTATTTATTCTTTACCTCTGCTGATTATTGTGATGAATAGTTAACCAAAGGAACTAATTTATGCACAACACTCTGTCAAGTCTTTCCTACAAATTTATCACTCTAATCCTGTTGATATATCTCTATGCAACTAAAGCAATACATTAATCCCAATCCATATAACGATCTTTTAGGCGAACAAATACATCTTTGTCTTATTCACAAATCATCCTAAACAGGAATCAAGACTATTCTATATTTGTCAAATTCGATTCTTCTATCTCTAGGCAAAATCAAACCTCTTGAATAATAAGTGATCAAGCTATTGTATACAATTAAATAAGATAGAATAAACAATACATCAACATTAATTAAGTAAAGCGAAAAATTAAAATTTATCAAAAATTACAATTAAAATCCATTAGAATTCTAGTCAATGAATTTACTCTATATTATAAACTAGAAACACAACAAAATTCTTTATAATCATCCATTTTATTATAAGAGAAAACTAAAGAGGGAAATAAGAAAAACATCCTCTTTCTTCTCCTTTTGAATGACTGAAGAAATTGTCCACCCGTCGTCGCAGGCTTTCGTTTGTTGTCCTCTACTTAAGTACTTATTAAACAGGTACTTACAGGTCTCCTCCTAGATTAGACATGGGGTCCATAATGATTACAATATAAACCTTCATTTATTCAACAACACCGTTGCACACCAGGGCACATAACAAAGTCATGCCAGGGTATAAGACTTCTAGAATTTCTTCGCTAATACACCTTTGATGCGCCCAAGGGATACAAACATCTTTCCCAAAGAGCAAACCTTCTTTTCCTCAGCTCTCAATTCTCTTGTGCCAATGCGCAACATAACCTATGCCAAGGCGCAAGACTACTATAATTCAAATACATTTTCTTTAACTTTGATCTTCACAACTCCAAATCCTATATCCAATAATTACACCTACTTAATCACAACAAAGATAGACATTAAACATGCAATTGATCGAACAATGAAATGATTTCTTTTTTTAATTCAAGAACCTAAACACCCTTAATTCACTTAAAATTTCAAAGACAAAAAAGTTCATTAAATGCACAAAATAATAATTCATTTGCAAAGTTATCACAAGTACAGAGGAGTGTCGAGAAAACCCGTAAGGTTTGCTCATAGTGTCAATACCTCGCGTAACGGGGTTTGTCAATCTTTGGGGCATAACAGTGTGAGTTGTGGAGCCTCTAGGGATGCTCAACTTTTGCTGAACTTTTAAAAGGTAAGAGAGATGCAGTTGGCCGATTTCACAATCAATATTTGTTTTAGAAGAGCATGCAGCAGTTGCGTTTGGGGTTGCCAGGGTAAAAATTAGAAGTGTAGGGCTGTTCAAAATGACATAGTTGCCGATGAGTAGTTAGGGGAATTGGTTCCATCCAGTTAACACGTCCTTACCCATTATATAAGCTCGTTCAGTCCAGACTCAAAGTCAAAACTCCACACGCCATTCGGTTGAGGAAGAGTAAATGTGAGTGGATTCATCAACTTGAACTTTATTGGAAATCCCTTTCTCATACTTGGGAAATGATGGTCCAAGTCTTAGAAAGTGAGGTTAGTGTTTTGAAAAGTGAAGGTCCAAATTAAAAAAAAAAAAGTTTAATGCAATAAAAGTTAGAGATTCAAATTTGGTATATTGAAGATTTCATCAACATCGCTTATAAATATGTTCATATATGGTAGTTTAGGCATTCAGATCATCACCTTTTAGAATTGGCTTCTATTAAAGCTTACGGAGGTTTATGGAGAAGCCTATTGTTATTAGCATGAAGGCCTACTAATTGAGATCTATTTTAAGTTGTCAATTGTTTTTCCAATTGATGCTTTGTCAATATTTTTTAAAAGTATGTGCTTTATTATATTGCTTTTGTTTTAACATATTAAAGTAATTATCTTGGTATATCAACAGATGGAATTTAAATTAAGTCTAAGTATTCCCCAACGAACTCAAGCTTACTAAGGTATTGCCTATTAAACAAATGGCTGTTTCTTTTGACAACTCCAATGACAATTGCTTGGGACGACTCGGAAGGCCGGTAGACAAGAATCTAATCAGTTTCGAAGTTTTATTAAAACTTAGTATTTAGTACTAGTCCCTGTCTTCACTCAGAAACCTGTTCCATCACCGGGCATTGAATTCACCGGAGGATTCTTTTCCCACTTCCCAGATACTTGTACCCTCACCGCACAACAACGCCACCTAATCCAAAGTCCCACTTTACAAAGAAAATGCTCAAGACATGTTTTTGCTGCGTTTCAGATATGCAATATGCTGAAAAGTAAGCGCCTGATCTGTTTGATGGTTTGCTTTGGACTCAAATATTTATTTTTGGTATGATGCTGTTTCGATTATTGTTGTATTTTCAGGTTAGAGAAGAGCAAGAGCAAGCGCTACCCATGGGAGATTTACACTCTCAAGGAGCTTGTTCAGGCCACAAACAACTTCCATGAAAATAACAAGCTGGGAGAAGGAGGCTTCGGAAGTGTCTACTGGGGTCGAATAGCTAATGGCACCGAGGTAATTGATCACTACGTTAGATTTCTTGAATGAGCTTTTCCAGAATAACCTATCAAGTGATATGATGAAATCTAGTCTTTTTATTCATTAGATTGCTGTGAAGCGGTTGAAGACGATGACTGCTAAGGCAGAGATGGAATTTGCGGTGGAGGTGGAGATATTGGGAAGAGTAAGGCATAAAAATTTACTGGGTCTGAGGGGTTTCTATGCTGGTGGGCAAGAAAGGCTAATAGTATACGACTACATGCCCAACCAAAGCTTGATGACACACTTGCATGGCCACCTTGCATCTGACGTCCTCTTGGATTGGAGTATCAGGTTTAAGATTGCCATAGGTTGCGCTGAAGGCCTAGCGTAAGAAGATGTTCTCTGTTTCAGCATTATTGTTTTCGTACATCACCATCTGCATAGAACATAAAGATTTCAAGAGGATCTTATGAGATTCATAACATCTAGATATGTAAAAAATTCATCCAAATTATATACTATGAGGGAAGGAATGAAACATTTGTGCATACTAAAAACATATAGAGTCAAGGAGGCTAAATCCTACTCAAATTCGACTCAACTTTAATCATACATGACGTTTGGCATTCTTAATGAAAGTGATTGGTAATGATGATGATGATGATTAATAATTTTTAGGTACCTACACCATAAGGCCAGTCCACACATCATCCACAGGGACATCAAGGCTAGCAATGTTCTTCTAGACTCAGACTTCCACCCAAAGGTAGCAGACTTTGGATTCGCAAAGCTCATACCAGAAGGAGTGAGCCATCTAACGACGAGGGTGAAGGGCACACTTGGGTACCTGGCCCCGGAGTACGCAATGTGGGGGAAGGTCTCGGAGAGCTGCGACGTCTACAGCTACGGCGTCCTGCTGCTGGAGATTGTGAGCTCCAAGAAGCCAATTGAGAAGCATTCTAACGGAGTGAAGCAAGACATCGTGCGGTGGGCGAAGCCATTGGTGGAGAGGGGCAGGTTGGAGCAGATGGTGGATCCAAGATTGAAGGGAAGGTTTGACAGGGGGCAGTTGGAGACTGCTGTAATGGTGGGCATGAGGTGCGTGAGTAGTAGCCCGGAGAACAGGCCGACCATGGCCGAGATTGTGGCGTTTCTGAGGAGTGGAGCTGAGAGGAGGAAGAAAGAGGTGGTCGTGGTGGCGGCGGCGGCGGGGGAGGAGGAAGATGAGAGTTATGAGAGTGGGTATAGCTCAGCTCGCAGCTTTGCAAGGAGGATGAGGGCTGGCTCAGAACTCCAGTAGAGAAGTGTCGTATGGTTCTCGTGATGTTATTGGCTGGAATGTCTAATGGAGAGCGTGAGCAACAATGGGTGAAACATAAGTTTGATTTGTAATCAGCAAAATGTAATGCTTTGGCAAAGGAATGCGAACACTTTGGAAGAAGAAAAAATATCATTGCTTTATATTATGCTGTTTGTTTAGAAAATATTATGTTTAAATTGTCGCTTATCCCCTGCTCCTCGAAAAAAATCATCACTTAATACCTCTGAAATTAACTGTGTAATGTTTTGCATATTAGGTGGACTATAGAAAAATAACTAATTATTGACTTACTAAATCCCTTTTATTCCTTATTTTAAAAAATTAAAAATTACAGTCACCCTCCTTTCGACATATACAAAGCACTCTTCTGATCACTTCGAGTTTCCCTAATTTGTTGATTGCAAGAAAATAATATAAAAACATAATAAAATAATTTTAATAGGCCAACTTGAAAAGTAATAAAATTACCAAGTGTATTTTTTTATGAGAAAACTTAGGACAAGCTACACCTTATATACCCTAATGTGCTACACTTTAAATATGAATATCTTATAACAGGTTATATATTTTATACAAGAAATAGAGGGTATAAGCAAGAGATTGATAGTTTTCTTATTATTTTTAAGCATTAATTTGACATATTTTAAAATTTTAAAAATACTAGTTTAGAATATTTAACAATAAAATTTGATAATAATTATTTTGAAAATAAAGATGAAAGGATAAAAGTATTAAATTGATTTAAAAATTTATAAGCACATTAATTAATTATTTTTATTATATCTATTTATATGGAGATAGTAAAATTTACTAAATTGTTTCAAATAAAAACTATATTTCATATTAGCTTATGTATATATAATTTTTTATATAAAAAAGATTACCTTTATTTTATTATCCAATAATTCTTTTTAAGAAAATTCAAAACTGTGGTTGTTTGCATGTCCTAAATCTTTTCCACAAAGTAATTATAAGAGCGAGTCAACTCATACTTTCCCTCTCGAGTCCATTCGACACCCAGTCTCCGCCCATGTCCGGTCCCGATCCCGCCGGCTGCGGGGGAAGAGGACCGCCGGCGGCCGGCCAACCACCGTCCCACTCCAACTATGGTGGACAATTCCTCCTTCAACTCCTCCAGAGCTCATCTTCCCCTTCACCTACTTCCCACCACCATCACTGCCAAGATCCCGCCGTCGCCGCCGTTGGTCCGGCGGTGCCGATTTCCTCGCCGCCGTTGTTCTCCCCCCCTTTACCCCACGCCCCAGTCGCGCAGAACCTCTGGCCACAACCCGGCCGCTTCGATCCTGGCTTGCCCCGTTTCCCCCATGGCCAGCCCCGCCCCGGCTTCGTACCCGGCCATCTCCCGCCGCCGCCGCCGACGGAGACGAAATATGGTGTCTTGATGAAGGACAGCCTTGTCTTCGGGTCTGTGAAGTGCGAAGCGGCTGGCGCTGCTCCTACCAACGGGTTGTTGCCCCCCGGGGCTAGGGTTTCGGCTAGGGTTTTGGACCCTCCACCCGGGTTTGGCCCCCACCGTGTCGCGCAATTCCAGAGAGCTGAAGGGAGTTCACCGTTGCTGCACGAGGTCAAGCACACCGGCGGGATGCAGGGCAACGGGCTTGGGCAGTTTCAGAGGGAATCGGGGAGTTGGGCGGAGGAGGGAGGCGAAAGGCCTTCCAATGGGCTCGATTTTCCCCAAAGCATCCGACTTGGTAGCCTAGGGCCGCCCTCAGGGTCTAGTCTTAGGTCTGGTCCGTTGGTCGATCATGGGAAGATGATCAATGGGCGTTCTCACGAGAATGGTGACAGTGAAGAAGAGGAGGACAAGGATGTTGGGACAACGTCGGAGCGCCTGACGGAGATAATGACGCTTAGAGATGAATCGGCTGGGAAAAACGACCGACGGCAGTTTGGTGGTTCTCGTGGGAAGGTAAACGGACTAGGTTTTTAGGTGGTGCAATTTCTATGTTGTAGTCTTTTTCTGTATGAAGGTTGCATCAATTTCTTCTATTGATTTGTATGTTTGAAGTGTGTTTCGTAATGTAAGACTGGTTGTTTCCAGCATAATATTAGCATCTAACAATCTAATGTTTTTTTTTCTAATGTTTAATATTGTCTTTAGGTGATGACGGGTTGTTCAGATGCTAAATACCATAAGCTTTCTACTAATTTTTTTACTGGGCATGTTAGCTAATAGGGTTCCTGTTTTGTGTTTTTTCTACATTTCTCTTTGGCTATAAAATATCCTAAGAACTAGAGATTGCGTAGTTAAACGAGAACAAATTAATTAGATATGAAAATTTGTACACGATGACAACCCTAGCAATATGAGAGCCTTCTGTCTTTCCATATCAAGGCATTGCCGAAAAGCTAGATAAACTATGGATGGGGTTGTACGATTATACATTCGAGCAGAAATGGTTTTTTTGTGTATTTGACACATTGTCAGTTCTGCAAGTCCAGCATTTCCAATTATTGATGTTTATTTGTGCTTTCAATGTTTTTACTGATTGTGCTATATTCATATCTAGAGTTCTAAGCAGATTAGTCTTGTTGGTTGTTTCTTTTGTGGACCGACATACAGGATTTGAGAAGTAATTTGCCTCGGGGAGTACAAATTCCAAATTATAGGCTGAGAAGCCGCAGAAGAGTGATGGAGTGTCGGATAGATATAGAGAGTCTGACTCCATTATTCCTTTCTATTTATGAATCTTTAGTACCTTCTGGGGAAGAGAAAGTCAAACAAAGTCAGCTATTAGCATCACTGCAGAGACTAATTAAGAAAGAATGGCCAGAAGCACAATTGTACCTCTATGGATCCTGTGCTAATTCATTTGCTTTTTCTAACAGTGACATTGATGTTTGCTTGTCCATAGATGAGAAGGGTGTCAGCAAAACTGATATTTTACTGAAATTGGCAGATATTCTCAAGTCTGATAATCTGGAAAATATTCAGGTCAGTTTGGGACATTGTTGCAGAAAATTTGGATATTTTTTTAATACTAAATATTATATGAAACTCTTCCAAAATGCAAAATAAAAGGAATTTAAAATGATTGAAAAACTTTGAGATGTTCTAAGATAAGTCCAAACATTTAATTTAATGGTCATATTATGTTTATATTTATTGCTTAATTAATTTTCTAATAGCTTATAGATGATTATTTGAAATTTGTTGCAGCCATTGACTCGTGCACGTGTCCCTATCGTGAAGCTCATGGATCCTGTTACTGGAATTTCTTGTGACATATGCATAAATAATCTTCTAGCTGTCATAAACACTAAACTTCTTCTTGATTATACACAAATTGATGCAAGGTTGCATCAATTGGCGTTCATTGTGAAACACTGGGCAAAGTGTCGGGGAGTAAATGAGACGTATCGTGGCACATTGTCTAGCTATGCGTGAGTGATTTCAGTGCCATTTATATTCCTTACAATGGTTTGTTTGTTTGTTTTTTTTTGTTTTTTTTAATGTTTATGATTTTGTAATTAAATATTTAATAGCTGTGAATGTATTTGTAATTCAGGTATGTGTTAATGTGCATTCACTTCCTGCAGTTGCGCAATCCTGCCATTCTTCCGTGCTTACAGGTTTATGTTTTCACTATGGTGCAATTATTTTTTTAATTTTACTCACCATTATAGCCTTTTGCACCCCCGTATCCTTGGATATCAACAGAGGGTTGAATTCATACATATGTACTTGTAGCAAGGTCATGCCAAGAAATGTTTTATGATTGACCCTACAGATAGCTGTATAGAACTTTCTTGGATTGTCTTGTACCCTCTTTTCTCATTTTGTTCTATTGTTGCGGGCAAGGGAATGGAAATTCTTGTGGTCGGTTGTAGTATCATTCAGGTTGTGATGTATACAGTTGGTGACTAATCTCATTCTTTCAGTGCAGTACTCTCCATATGTAAAAGTTAAATTACTTGATCTTTTGTTTTGAAATCCTTTTTGGATTATACGACTATACTAATCTCAAGGGCTTTTGACTTGTGAAACCTACTCTTTAGTATTTTATGGGTGGAGAATTTTAATCAATGAAAGTGCTTTACTCAGTTATGTCCGGTGTTATACACTGTCATGGCTTCATGGCCCAATTAAGTTGTATCCATTCTTAAAAAAATGCTGGATAGCTGTTTTGTTGTGATAAATTAGAATGTAGCACATCTAGGCCAAATTGTGGGAAAGTGTTCTTGTTTTTAGTTTCTTGAAATGTAGAAATAAAGTGGAAAAAAGTATTTGATATTTTCCTTTTGAGTCAAGATATCGTAATGCCAGTCTTTTAGATAACTGACGATGATGGTTGTTTGCCTTGGGTTGCCCTTGTTTCTTTTATGATGCATGTGTCTGTTGATGTACTGCAAAATACCTTTCAAGCCATTTAGTGAGACATTTCAATTATTGTTTTATACAGGAAATGAAATGCACTTGTGTGGTGAATGTAGATGATGTTGAATGTGCATACTATGATAAAGTTGAAAACCTTCATGGTTTTGGATCCAGCAACAGGGAAAGTATAGCCAAGCTGCTGTGGGACTTTTTTGATTACTGGGCTTATCGCCATGATTATGCAAATGATGTTATATCAGTACGCACAGGTAGCATAATAAGGTGAGAGCACTTTTAGCTGCTTATTACTACTTAATGTTGCTTTGGAATGTCACCAGTCAGTTCAATGATTTTGTTGTGAATAAAAAATTTAACTTCGGCTCACAGTTCTTGTTTAGAGGAAGCAATTCTTGATTGTAGTTTTAAATTTGTGATGCCAATTTTGGGGGCTTAATTGGGAAGATAGTGAGGTTCTGTTTTTCCTTTTTTCTTTTTTCTTTTTCTTTTTCTTGTTTTTCTTTCCTACCAAAGTAGATTTTTATGTTAGCCAATTTTAATATGGAAAGAAGGCTTTGCTAGTTTTTCTCGTGCAATTGTCATCTCTTGAAGCATTTCTTTAACTGGATGGGGGGTACATGTTGACTGGATTGGAATATTCATCACATTTCTATTTATGAAATTTTTGTTAATATGGTATCTATGTAAAAGCTTGCCACATAGTTTTTCATTCATTATGGTCGTCAATTTATCTGCTCAAGCAACCAATTGGTGATAGAAATTCATGCCACTGGATTGTAACGTGTAGCTTCAATTTAGCACAGGCTATATTGATTATTATTGCTTTTCATTTATTATTTGATGTCATTTTTATTATTAATAAACACTTTGGCATTTTTATCCATTAAAATGGAGTAAAGTAGGATATAAACAAGTATTGCAATGCAGGAAAAAATTCAATTAATTGACTATGGTTTATAGGTCTCTGATATTTGTGGAAAACTTAGAAGGAAATTTGACCTAATGAACTTCCTAATAATGGTCGAGAAAGTAGATACATAACTAGATGATGGGGAACATCAGAAGGGAAAAATAGTTTAGGGGTATGGACAACCCCTAGCGACAAGGGGACGAGCTGCTGCTCACCAGCATGTCAAGCAAGGGGGATGACGGTCTTATCACTATCATCATGCTTAGAATCAAATAAGATTCTATCAAACACAAAGCTCAAACTTTTATTCAATATATCAAAACTAAGTTTTTCAAGGTCTATGACAGAATTTAGAGACGCTAGAGATGGATTAAATAAGTGAACAATTATAATAATTAACAAATAAACCACTACTCATAATAAGAATGTTTAAATTAAGTAAAAATCAACTCAACTAAACTTAACAAAAATAATATAAATTTCATAATATAAAAATTGACTACAAAGAATTCTCTAGTCTTTAAACATTAAATTACACTTCTACTATAAATCTTGTAAATGGAGTACCACACCTTCTGATTCATCATGCCATACTTAGGAGGAGGGCAAAAACAACCCATCCAGGAAACACAGCAGTTAATATACAAGATTTCACTATCCTGTTATTAGAGGATTAGGTGTTATCAACAGTAATTTATATGTAGCTTCCATGTTATGCATCTATTATTGACAAATGGTGGATTCCAAATGATTGTCATTAGTTTGGACATTTAGTTGTGGTTCAGATTCTCTGTTATTGCATAATGCTATTAAATTACTTTTCCTCAGAAAATATTGTTCCATCAGGAAGCTATGCACACTTGCTTTATTTGGATAGGGAGCTCTGAGTGTCATTAAATACTCTTAATTGTATTTTCTGTTTTGTGACTTTTTATCGTCTATTCATTGATAATTATTAGAGGATGAACTTGGTCATTTGATTCAATGATGATTGCAGCAAGCGAGAAAAGGGCTGGACAAGGCGAGTTGGAAATGACAGGCACTTAATTTGCATAGAGGATCCCTTTGAGGTATCTCATGATCTTGGCCGTGTGGTGGACAGATATAGTATCAAAGATTTAAGGTTGGAGTTTGAACGTGCTGCATATATTCTGCATTATGATCGTAATCCCTGTGTCTCTCTATTTGAGCCATATATTCCAGATTAGGCGGAAATGTTACGACGGCCAAAGTTTTTGTATAGTTATTACCTACCTCTACCTTGTTTTTTGTTTATAGTTATATGGGTAAGGTGGGGAATTTAGAGCCCAGGTTATCGGTGATAAAAAAAAATTACGTGACTGTTGAGTAGCAACTCAACTTGTGCCCCAGCTAAAGGCTGCTTGATGCAGTTCTTTTACGAGAGAGGCCGTGGTAAGCTCTACATGAGTGATATGCTAATCTGTTGTTAGACCTTTCGGCCAATAATATTGGTTGTAAGAAGTTAATGAGATTAACAATGTATATGAGGTGTATTATAATTTTATGACATTGGAAAACTGTCGTCTTTTGTTTTTCTATTGCCTGAAAATTTTGTGAAATTTGGACTCTGCCTATCGAATAATTCCATTGCTCGCTAGAAATAATCTAAGTCGTGACTGAATCGCTTCATGAATAATTTTTGTGGGAAGAATTTCCCATTTGAAATTTTAATACGACATTGAGTACTTTCTATAAGGCTACGGCAAGTTGAACCAAGAATGAGTGAAGCCAAAGTTAACTAAACCGTCTTGGTTTTGAGATCAACTAGTTGTTCATATAAGTAGGAGTGGGCGTGGACGTCCGAATTTGTCTAACTATCCGACGTCTGAAGCATGTACGATCGAATTTGACTGAATTAAAACAAACGAAATATTGATATTTTTTTGTCCAACCGAATGACTGATTGAGTGTCTGATATTTTATATCAATAATATATTGTCTTCAACAACTTTTGTAAGACTAATATTATAATTCATGAAAAATTTAAAATATAATATATAGTAAAATTAATTAAATTTATACATATAAAAAAGATGAAAATCACTCTTAAATTTAAGAATTTAGAACTATGCATTCATATTAATAACCATATCAAACCACTTACAATTTAGTTAACATGCTCTTAATTCTTTAAGTAAAACAAAAGATAATCAATGCATATAAACTTTAAAATAATCATTTACATCAAAATGTAGTCCAATATTATATATATTTTAAAGATAAAATATTCTAATAATTGATTCTTTATCTAGCTCACCTACATGAAAAAAATACAAAAAAGTTAATTACTCATGTTTTATATCCTCTTTATTTTGAAATTAGGATATGTCCCTGCAATATGTCTATATAAATGAGTAATTTTATAACTTTCAATTCCTTCAAATTTTTTTTCCACAATAATGACAAATAGTAGATGATCTATTCTTCTAATATTTTTTTTATCAAAATAAGCTCATACACCAGATGCTATTTTTCTCTTTATTGATAATGCATTGTCCATAGATTTTTTTTCTTTAGCAATTAAATTTTTGTTATCTTTTTCACCTCCATTTTGTTCATTTACATTTAGTAATAAACTTGTATGATCCATCTTAATATATATATATATATATAT
>JAVDBV010005547.1:0-10476 GCA_032619315.1 Piper longum | reverse complement strand
ATTTCTAGTTATATATATATATATATAACTAGAAATGAATAATTGACTCTAAATATATCTAGAGTCAAGTCATGCATAACCCCGAAGGCACGCCAATATGGATTGAAGACCATGACTTCAATTTTCCAATGCATCTAACAAGTTTATGGCATTATAAATGATCTCTAGTTGTGTACAGTTTTTGCATTATAATCTTTATGTTCTAGCTCTTTCATCTTCTTCTTCAAGCTGCATGATCATCATGATCTAGCCTCCATGAAGCTATCAAAGAAAAACAAATCATGCAACTGATAAAAATTGGCCTAGATTCGTGGAACCAATCTCTTCATTTTTGTCTTTGGGATTATAGTAGTTAAGTCTCTTGTGGCAGAAATGAAAAGAATCGTTCCATGAATGTTGGCGCAATTGCAACTCGTCGCACAATCGGCGGAATTTTCACTGCTAGCTGCTTCTCTCCATTTTATCCTCGGGAAGTACTCGATTTCTTTTAGATTTTTTTTAAAGACCTTTTTATCGGAAATTGTGAGGGCCTCTTGTTTAATGAATCTTAATTTCACGCTTTGAAAATAAAAAAAAATGTTCTACTATTTTATTTTATAGTAAAGAGTTCTTAACTATGATGAAAAAATATTTAGCTGCTCTCATCAAGGTGGAGGTAATATTTAGCCAATTTGAGCATCGGGGAAGGAGGTGACCCTAAAACATGCTGACTCCGGCAAAGAAGTTGCCACCCAAGAAGAATGCTCTAAGAACGACATTTTTCCTTCCGTTTTTTTTTACTGCATCTTTTTGCTTGTATCTTTGAAATGATACAAATTTTATGTTTTTACAGGGAAAGATTAGTTTTGTATTTTTTATAATTTTTTTATAATTTTTTCACAATTGTTTTGTTGTATATAGACTAAATTATTGCAAATTCTTGTTGTATATTTTGTTGTCATGAAATAAATGTCAAAAGAAAAGTATTCTACTTTAGAAAAAATGATCATTCCACAAATTCATGTCCAAAGAGCAAACTAATTACTCAACGATGTAAATGGTTAACATGTTCTCTTACAAAAAGCACTCGTGGACTTTGGTGTCTTAACTAAGAGACAAGCCTCTTGTTTCATCCAAGGGTAATGATATCAATTAAGAAATTCACAGGTTGTGTAGTTCATGAATAATTTGATCAAGTATCATATAGAAATGAGTAAATAATTTGTTGGGTGTCTAAAATCCAAAGTGCTGTCATTATTCTTCTGAAAGAGGAAAAGAAGAAGCACTTGGAGATGATACCCATCTTGATCAGCATCCATTGCTTGATTAGTCTGCTGAAAGGTGAAAAGAGGAAGCACTTGAAGATATATATATGGTGTGACAACACCATAGCTATTAATTGAGGCATCTTCCCTTGCATATATCTCAATAAGAACAGTCCAAACAACTTCCACTCCCTCATAGCCTCATTTTTCATTGCCACATTGCACATTCCCTCAAATAAGCTCTTTTCCTAAAGCCCAAAGTCAGTCAATATGGGCCTCTCCAACCTTCCAATGGCATTCAATCCAACCAAATTCTTAATATCTTATGCATATGCCTTGTATGTCTATCACAAAGGTTTTAGTGCTTATGGTTAGGTTATAATGGTATGGTATTTCTTACTTAGGTATTTTTAAAATTTTATCATTTTATATAAACTCATACAACTTCAACGCCATTTTTTGCGTCATTTAAAACAAAAATAAAATGTACACTTTATCACTATTTTTTGGGGCATACCCACAGAGTAAATAAATAAATAAGTATAATATTATCAACACTTTTTATAAACAAAGAAGTCCAAGGAATTGAGTTAAACCTTTAACATAAAAGAATATCTTAAAATCATGATAATATTTTGTATCCGCTAAAGTAATTTCACTTATGGAGGGCATCTAATTATTTTAAAAAAAATTAGAATTTTGGTCAATTATGATAAAAAATATTAAAACTTAGTTATTTATGATATTTTCTCGTGAATTTGTTTCATTTTTCATGTGTTCTTGCGTCCTATATTAAAAATTATGAATATAAGAAAATCTATTTAATAAGTAAATACTAATTTTATCAAAAAACTGTTAATTTATAATATTAATTTATTGATTGAGTGATAGTAAAAAAAAAAAAAAAACCACCACACTTCATGTAGGGCTAGGCACTAGTGGCTCAGTGGGTATAAACACAAATGAATCTCTTTTTCCCTCCATTGCACCTCTTCTTTTATTCTTCATACTTCTCAGTAGTAAGTAGCATACCTTCCCTTCTCCCCTCCAACAACAATTTCACCATGCCTCCCCACCACCACCTCCTCCTCCTCTTCTACCTCTCCCTTCTCACCTTCTCTTCCCCAGCCAACTTCCCAAACCAGTCCTACTTCTTCACTCTCATGAAACAGTCCTTCAATGGCACCTCCCTCTCCAAGTGGGACTTGCCTCCTTCCATACCCTACTGCAACTACCCCGGTGTCCTATGCGACGACGCCGGCGACATTTGGTCTCTAGACCTCACCGGATGGTCCCTCTCCGGACGCCTACCCAATACCATCTGTACCCACCTCCCAAATCTCCATGTTCTTAGGCTCGGAAGCAATTATATCAATGGGGGCTTCCCACAGGGGATCACCAATTGCACCACCTTGGAGGAGCTCCTCCTCGGCTACTCGAACATCACCGGAGAAGTCCCCAACTTGTCGCCGATGTCGGCCCTCAAAGTGCTGGACCTCTCCTACAACCACCTCTCCGGCAAGTTCCCCACTTCCTTCACCAACCTCACTAACTTGGAGGTGATCAATTTCAATGAGAACGAGCACTTTGATCCTTGGAAGATGCCAGAGGAGGTTGCCAAGCTCACCAAGCTCAAGAGTATGATCCTTACCAGCTGTTCCATGTATGGATCAATCCCAACCACAATTGGGAACTTGACATCTCTTGTTGATTTTGAATTGAGCGGGAACTACCTCACTGGAAGAATCCCAATTGAGATTGGGGGGCTCACCAATTTGGCCCAATTGGAGATCTACTACAACCAGCTCACCGGCCACTTGCCGGAGGAGCTCGGGAACTTGTCGATGCTCTCTGATATCGACATGTCCGTAAATGGTCTCACCGGTGACATACCGGAGAGCCTATGCCGGCTACCAAACCTCAGAGTCCTCCATCTCTACAACAACAGCATAACAGGGGAGATCCCTCAAGTTCTTGGCAATTCAACCACATTAACTAGTCTGTCACTCTATGAGAACTCAATCACTGGTGCTCTACCTAGAAATCTTGGGAAATTCTCTACGCTTAGTCTGCTGGATGTGTCCGAGAATCAACTTTCGGGGGAGTTGCCGGACGGTATTTGCGAAGGTCAGTTGTTGGTCTACTTTCTTGTGCTAGAAAATCGATTTTCGGGTCGATTGCCGGAGAGCTATGGAAGATGTGTTACGCTTGTTAGATTCAGGGTTAGCAACAATCAGCTTAGTGGAACAATTCCCGAGGGGATAGTGGCCCTTCCCAGGGCTTCCATTATTGATCTTGCTCACAACGAATTTGAAGGTCCCATGCCGAAATCGATCGAAAATGCGAGGAATTTGTCGGAGTTTTTTGTGCAGAGGAATCGGATTTCGGGGCCAATTCCTTCTGAGATTTCGAGAGCAAGTAAGTTGATGAAAATTGATCTTAGTTACAACATGTTCTCAGGGAAAATTCCATCTGCAATTGGTCAAGTGAGGAAGTTGAACATTTTGTTGCTTCAAGGCAATAAGCTAAACTCCACAATTCCTGAATCTTTGGCTGCTTTGAAGTCTTTGAATGTTCTTAACCTTTCAAACAATATTCTCACAGGGAGGATCCCAGAAGTTCTTTGTGAGCTTCTACCAAATTCTCTAGATTTTTCTAACAACCACCTATCAGGTCCAGTCCCTCTCCCCCTCATCAAAGAAGGACTAACAGATAGTTTTGTAGGAAATCCTCTACTCTGCATTCCAAGCCATGCAAATTCAATTGGACAAGGCCTTCCTCTTTGTGATCCTAGCAAAAATCCCAAGAGGGTCAGTCACATATGGTTGATTGGACTCTGCGGCGCATTCGCCGTAATTGGCCTTCTTCTCCTCCTCAAGAAATTCTCCACTAGAGGAAAACCAGTGGTTGGCAAAGAGGGGTTATCATCATGGTCCTCCTCCTCCTCCTATGATGTTCAAAGCTTTCACAAGGTCTCCTTTGATCAGAGTGAAATTGTGGATGCAATGAATGACAAGAACTTGGTTGGCCATGGAGGTTCTGGCACAGTCTACAAGATTGAACTGAGCAATGGTGGCATAGTTGCAGTGAAGAAGCTTTGGACTAGGAAGAGCAAAGACTCTTCTCCAGACCAGTTCTTACAGGACAGAGAATTGGAGGCAGAGGTCCAGACATTGGGTAACATTAGGCACAAGAACATAGTCAAGCTTTATTGTTGCTTCACAAGTCCAGAATCAAACCTTCTAGTGTATGAGTATATGCCCAATGGGAACTTGTGGGATGCTCTTCATAGAGGAAAGTGTGTTCTTGATTGGCCTACTAGACACAAAATTGCACTTGGAGTTGCACAAGGGCTTGCTTATCTGCACCATGATCTTGTTCCCCCCATTATTCATAGGGACATCAAATCCACCAATATACTTCTCAATGCAGACTATCTTCCAAAAGTTGCAGACTTTGGAGTGGCCAAGGTATTCCAAGCAAGAGGAAAGGACTGCTATTCTACTGTGATTGCTGGAACTTATGGGTATTTAGCACCAGGTAAATGTTCTATATATCCAGTTTGATATGTGGTATGCTTCATGTTAATTTATCAGATTGGTTGATCAAGTAGGTTCATCTTCTAACCTCATTCATAAATGAAGTGCTGTTGTCATGACAATTTAGACTTATCAATTGAATTGTTGATCCTATTTTTTATTCTCATGATGGCATGCTCCAGAGTATGCTTATACCGCGAAGGCGACGACGAAGTGCGACGTGTACAGCTTCGGCGTGGTACTAATGGAATTGATAACAGGCAAGAAGCCGATAGAATCAGAATTCGGCGAAAACAAGAACATAATTTACTGGGTCTTGCAGAAAGTGGCAGCCAAAGGAGGTGCAAATGAAGTTCTAGACAAGAGACTAGGAGGCAGTTTCAAAGATCACACGGTTCAAGCTCTTCGAATCGCAATCTGGTGCACCAGCGCCTCACCGGCGATTCGCCCCGCCATGAACGAGGTTGTGAAGCTCTTGATTGAAGCAGATCCATGCAGATTTGATCCCTGCAAGTTGGTCAAGAGGAGCAAGGATTCATCTCCCATTACCATCCCATCCTTGCTATGATCAAATAGAACATTGTTCCCAACAGAAGCTTAGCTTGTCACACTATGTGTAGCACTAGAATACTCACCTAAGCATGCCAAGAAATGTTATAGTACTTCTCTATCTCCTTTTCTATGCTTTGTGCTTCAACGTTTTTGAAAAGTAGTTAAAAGATGATAGCTCTTTTCCTGCCTACAACTCTTTCTTTCTCTATCTACTTTAATTGGATTTAATGGAATTTGGGTGCAACTGCTTTATACTAACGCATTGCATCTAAGTTCCTTTCTTTTGTGTAATCTCTATTCCTTCAATTTTTTTCTTTTCCTTTTGTATGATAAAATGGCTATATGGGTATCTTTCTTTACAAAGTGGGTTCTTGCACATTAAAGTTTGGTCGGATTTTACAAGGACACGGTTTAGAGAGCATGAATTTTTTAATCTCTTTGGTTGGTCTTGTCAATCTGATCCAAGAAGTCGTGTGATGCATATAATATTAGGGTGGTTAATTGATAACGCGGTTTTTAATTGATAAATATGAAGTGCCTTTAAGCTACTTATCCTTGTCTCATTATAACAAAATCATTGACTATTAGTCGGCCATTCATAACTTGGTATGATAATATATAATATCTTGAATTATTGATGATTGGTGACTATTGTTGCCGCATAATAAAAAAAATATAAACGGTGAGGAGCACTAGTTTTTTTTCCGTGGTGATAAAATCATTATTATTATTAAGTTAAAAATGGTAGGAAATGAGGAAGTGAATGAGAGAATTTCATTAACTAGGCCTTCATAGTGTGCCACGATCTCCACTCACGGGACTTTTGAAGGCTTGTTATTATTGTTGAAAAAGAATGGCACAATTAGGTTAGGTCATGAGTAATCTTTGCATTAATTTCGATAATGGTTATAGCTTTTAGGGTTAGTGGACTATTTCAAAACCCTAATTGTTTAAGTGTTAATCATAGTTACAAAAATCGAAATTGGATATTAAATCGAATTGGAAAGGAGTCATTGAATCGAACCAATTCATTAAAAATCAGACAAGAATCGGTTTATTTGAAGAGGTCAAAATCGGCGGATTATTAGTTATAGATAGGGGTGGGCGTGGATGCTCGAATTATCAAGTCCGATCGAAATCCAAAGCATGACTGACCGAATTCGACTGAATTAAAACAAGAACATAATTTACTGGGTCTTGCAGAAAGTGGCAACCAAAGGAGGTGCAAATGAAGTTCTAGACAAGAGACTAGGAGGCAGTTTCAAAGATGACACGGTTCAAGCTCTTCGAATCGCAATCTGGTGCACCAGCGCTTAACCGGCGATTCGCCCCGCCATGAACTAGGTTGTGAAGATCTTGATTGAAGCAGATCCATGCAGATTTGATCCCTGCAAGTTGGTCAAGAGGAGCAAGGACTCATCTCCCATTACCATCCCAATGATCAAATAGAACATTGTTCCCAACAGAAGCTTAGCTTGTCACACTATGTGTAGCACTAGAATACTCACCTAAGCATGTCAAGAAATGTTATAGTACTTCTCGATCTCCTTTTCTATGCTTTGTGCTTCAACGTTTTTGAAAAGTAGTTAAAAGATGAAAGCTCTTTTCCTGCCTACAACTCTTTCTTTCTCTATCTACTTTGATTGGATTTGATGGAATTTGGGCGCAACTGCTTTATACTAACGCATTGCATCTAAGTTCCTTGCTTTTGTGTAATCTCTATTCCTTCTTTCTTTTCCTTTTGTATGATAAAATGGCTATATTGGTATCTTTATTTACAAAGTGGGTTCTCGCACATTAAAGTTTGGTCAGATTTTACAAGGACACGGTTTAGAGAGCATAAATTTTTTAATCTCTTTAGTTGGTCTTGTCAACCTGATCCATCAAGTCATGTGATGCACATTTACGTGTACATAATATTAGGGTGGTTAATTGATAACGTGATTTTCAATTGATAAATATGAAGTGCCTTTAGGCTACTTATCCTTAATCCATTATAACAAAATCATTGACTATTAGTCGGCCATTCATAACTTGGTATGATAATATATAATATCTTGAATTATCGATGGTCGATGACTATTGTTGCCACATAATAAAAAAAATATAAACTTTGAGGAGCACTAGTTTTTTTTTGTGGTGATAAAATCATTGTTATTATTAAGTTAAAAATGGTAGGAAATGAGGAAGTGAATGAGAGAATTTCATTAACTAGGCCTTCACAGGACTTTTGAAGGCTTGTTATTATTGTTGAAAAAGAATGGCACAATTAGGTTAGGTCATGATTGATCCTTTGCATTAATTTGGATTATGGTTACAGCTTCTAGGGTTAGTGGACTATTTCAAAACCCTAATTGTTTAAGTGTTAATCATAGTTGCAAAAATCGAATTGGATGTTGAATTGAATTGGAAGGGAGACATTGAATCGGACCAATTCATCAAAAATCGGACAATAATTGGTTCACTTAAATATGTCAAAATCGACGGGTTATTAGTTATGGATATGGGTGGGAGCAAACGTTCGAATTACTGAGTCCAACCAAAGTCCAAAGCATGACCGACCGAATTTGGCCGAATTAAAACAAACCAAATATTGACATTTCTTTGTCCTACCAAATGTCCGATATTTTGTATTAATAACATAATGCCTTCAATATTTGTAAGGCAGATATTATATTTTATGAAATTTTAAAACATAATATACAGTAAAATTAATTAAGTTTATACATAAAATTAATATTTAATATCTAAAATAATAAAAAGTGGCTTACATAGAAAAAATATAAAAGTCACTCTTATAAAGTCCCACAAGAACATCTAATTTGCCAAATATCTTATTGAATTACGTTATTATTGAGATTATTTTAAAAGTAGTAAACCCCTTAATTCTTAACCTATTCATTTATGTCTATCTATATTTTAAAGATTATATTTATATTTTTAATATTATATTAAAATAATATATGTTTTTAAGATTATATTCATTCGTTTTCTTGCCGGAAAACAACCTTGGGCGCCTCCGGTGCAATGGCTCCGGCGTCGGCATCGAGGAGGGCGGAGACGACCTTGCTCCAAGCCACTTGCCGGTAATTGGGGGCATAGAGATGGACTTTGGCCTCGTGGTGGGAAAGCCAGTCCTCACCGAGGAGGTGGCAAAGGTCAGAGCTGCGGACCTTGGAGAGGACGTATTGGTGGTTGTTGGATTGGAAGAGGTAGGCCAGGCCTATGTCTTTGTAGAGCTCGGCCTTGCAGTCGAGCTTGTAGAGGAGAGTAAGGGCGAACCAGGTGAGGCGGGTGGAGATGGAGGAGGCCGGATTGTCACCGAAGAAGGATGACCAAGCAGAGCTGCCTTCGAGGAAGAGGGTATCCGGGAAGTCGGTCGCAGCTAGCAGCGGCAGGTCGGCAAAGATGTCAGTGAGGCAGAACGGTGTAATAAGTAAGGAGGATGAGGTAGTTCATAACGTAACGGATGACGCCTCTGTTGGGCACCGCCGACTAGCAGCGGCAGGTCGACAAAGATGTCAGTGAGGCAGATGGTGTAACAAGCAAGGAGGATGAGGTAGTTCATAACGTAGCGGATGATGCCTCTGCTGGGCACCGCCGACTTGGAGGAGTCCTTCTGGATTGCCGCCACCTAGTTCCGCACCACGGTGGTCGACTCGTAGGAGAAGATGGAGTCGATGTTCGGCCACAACTCCACCACCACATCGTAGACATCAAGGTACCGGAACAGCCGCTTCGGAGAGTGCTTGCTCGGTGAAGGTGAGGAGGTCGACGGCGGCATTGCGGGTGATGTCAGTGAAGTAGGACTCCCTCACGGCGGCGGAGGAGGTGAAGACGTGGTCCACCAGTATTCACTCATAGGCAAACAGAGTCTTCACTGCCACCTTAATGACGTGAAGTCATATCTTGATCTGGTGGTTGATCAGTTCCTAGGCAAGCTTCTGGAATTGGTGGCTGCTCATCTTCTCGAAGCAGGTACAGGCCCTCCTCCACGATTGATGGCCGCATCGCCTTGCAGATGTCGACACACTCCTTCCCATACCCCGACAAGATCATGCCATCAGGGATGAGCCGGAGGTCGGACATGGCCAGCGTCAACACCCGCTTCACCTCCCATATTGAGTCGCTAGCGACGTTGAGGTCGGCATCGGAGTTGTACTCGTATTCGGCGTCAAGAATCTCTGATATGCTTGACACCGTCGTGTTGTTGGATGATAAGCCGGAGAGAACTCCTGGTTGAGCAGGTCCCAGTTGGTGGTGAGGATTCATCAGAGCTCGAACTGGAGGCGGCGCATGGCAGACTCCATCAGCCATTGGGCGGCGGCGACGGAGGAGATGAGGGTGCTAGGGTAAGATTTTGATTTTGGACCGTCCACAGACACTGTTTGGGCCCGATGAACAATTTAGACAATGACTTAGTCTGACAAATTTTGTCCGAAGAAATTTAGGACAGACTCGGACAACTACTTGTCCGACGTCCGTTTGACCGATGCCCCACCCCCAGTTATAGAACATGTCATTTTGATATCATTGTGATATTATAGTGTTATTTTTTCATTTTTTTTGAATTATTTGGAGTTAGTTATTATTTTTTACTCAAGTCAGAGTCGGATCTACTTTTAATTACAAAAATTCCAACAACTATTTTTTTCCCCTGATTCTCTCTACCCGATGCACCGCCCCTCCTTCACCCAAGTTGCCGCCGCCTCTGGCTACCGTGCCGCCGTCGACCTAGGCCCCCCGCCACCACCTTCCCCGCCCATCACCCATGCACCCCACCGCTGCCCCTATCCATCATTGCTAGGGGTGGGCATCAGTCAAATGGATGTTAGACAAGCTGTTGTCTGCGTTTGTCTGAAATTTTGTCGAACAAAATTTGTTTGACCGAGTCAATATCCGAATTGTCCGTCGAGCCCAATCAAGGTCCGTGGACAGTCAAAAATCACATCCTTACCCTAGCTAGTGAGTACTATTCACAGGGCACTGCTACCGCCTGTAGCCACTCTCCGTCGCAGCCTCCTATCGCACTCTCCCCCACCCTTCGTGCCCTTGCGCGCTCCCTTAGAACCGCCTCTGCTGTCGTTTTTGGAACCTGTCTGCCACCTTGATCGCCTGTGGACCGCCTCCGTTGCCACCTA
>JAVDBV010005546.1:0-10641 GCA_032619315.1 Piper longum | reverse complement strand
ACCCTCTGTTACAGCCCACCACCTACCCACGTTGCTGAAGCAGCAAATTGCCACTGCCCGTCGCCGTCGCCGTCGCTAGCTACCCATCACCGCTCCCCCACCCAGTCCGCCACACCTAATAGCTATCTAGGTTTGTTTAAAATTCCATTTTTACCAATACTTAATAAATTTATTTATTACCATTCTTAGGGTATTTTTGTCATTTATTTATAAAAACCAATTTTGCTAATTAAAATCGGTCAAAATCGGTTAGAATGCCAGAGTCGGCTAATTTTGGGTCCAACTTTGAGTACAAGGGATTCACCATCTTTTTTGAATCAGACACCAACTGAACAGATTTTTGTGACAAAGACCAACGCTTGCCTCGTGGTCTGAAGCCCAAAATTTTTCAAATATATACTTTCTAAATCACTTCAATTTTTTCTTTTAAATCACAAAATCAATAAACGAATACTTTTCATGAGTATGTGTCAGGAGCGAGATTGTCCACCCACTCGGGTCACGTCTTTTCGGATTCAGGTTTGAAAGTTCAGTAGAATTGAGGCGCCCTTGCCGTACAAATAAATAGTACAATAAAAAATGAAAAAATATTACAAGTACATAAAAGATTTTACACGGTTCTTTAGGATTCAACTTGAATCCCTAAGTGAGTCCACGGTGAAATACTCGCAATCTATTAATTTTTAATTTTCACAAATTACAAGTTATTGTAGAATTTTTGCCACTTCAATCTTTTGACTCCGTACATAATTTTTTCCATGAAAATTTTAAAATAAGTCCTTCATTGAAATTCAGGTTGGTTTAGGTTTGTGCAAACAGTACGATATGTCAAGATCAACACATCTAAATACTTAATAAACATTTAGTATTCTAATCCACCATCTCTATACAATTTCAGTACCATCCGTCTCTATCCACTTTTTAAAGTATGATTTATGAAAAAAAAAGGAACTAAAAATACAAAAAGGAAATCATTCCAGTGGGTCCCACATGTGGGCCCACCCATTCGAGCTCACAAGGTGGCGGCGAATTCTGGCAACTACCTTCCAAAACCGGACCCCGGTACCCGCTTATTGAACTCCGGGACCCACCCTCGCTTTCGGTCGGGATCGCCGCTTCAACTCCGGTCGGCGACGGCGGAGGATGGCTGCACCGGCGGGGGAGTCGGCGACGCTCCAGCTCCCTCCGACGGACACCCGCGGCAAGCACCGGATTCTCGCCGAGCTCAAGAGGTTGGACCAGGAGGCGCGGTTCCTCGAGGTTTGTTCTTCCCTTCTTTGCCCCTCACCTGTTTTTGGTCTGTTGATCTTGGGATTTTGGGGATTCACTCGGTCATTGGAACTGTTTTTGGTGTTTGTTTCATTGAAAGAGGTAACTTGGGGTGATTATGTAAAAGTATGGGCAGTCTAGTGTTGTGGTGACCAATGTGGTGCTACCAAGTTTGTCTGTTACTTATATGAGCTCTGTATAATGCTAACCTCTTCATATAATACATGTTCAACTCGATGATTAGCGCCTAGCACTGATGAGGGATTTTTAGCTTCCGGTTGGACAATAGAAAATGTGCTTTGTGTTAGTTTGGAAACTTTTTTAGTGTTGGGTACAGTGTGATGCCTGTACTTAAATACTTTGTCTGCCTATACTTCATACTTTGTCTGGAAAGTATAGCATAAGATTAATTGGCCGTCATGAAATTGGGGCGTATGTTTAGGCTTGCGTGTAATGCTTGTTATCTGGATCTATGGAAGATTAGGAATTTTCAAACTTTTATCAGTCTGCCCCAAAAATGGCTTTTCACGCTTCCATGACACGATGATAATCTGGTTTAAGTTTCCGAATGGGGGAGCAAAATTTGCTTATTTGTGTCCAAAGATATGGAACTCTTGTGACTTTCTTTTTAGGTCTATTTATTGCAAATTAAGGCTCAAAATTATACAGGATTCTGAAATAAACTAAGGTCAATTTTGTGGCTGTGTTATGTTGTGGGAAAAAAGGGAGAAGTAGTCTTCTAGGTTTTACATTTTGCTAGTTGCCCTAGTTTCGAGGCCAATCTGCATTTTAGACAACATTCCGATTTGTCCTCCGAGAATTGTTGTATTTATGTCATACTCATCGATCCTATAAAAGCATCAGAAGCATAACTATAGTAAGTTTCCACTTTTTAAAACTTGAAATTAGACTTGCTATCTCTTGGTAACCACAAAAAGTGATGATGTATCTTTTGTGTGAAATTTGTTTCATGAAGCTTTCTCTGACAATAGTTTGATGTAGTGAATGAATATTAGTATGGGGGGTTTTGGATTAATTTAGCGTGTTATGTTTCTGAGAGTACTGGCTACGTAATGTCCTTGCCTTTAAGAATGGATACATCAAGTTCGCTCTTATATGAATGTTACAGGAAGAGTTGGAACAACTTGAGAAGACAGAAAAAGTTTCCAGTGCATGCCGGGAGTAAGTTTATGAGAACAACACAGCTACATTTTCAATCACTAAATAAAGTTTGCACTTTTCCTCCCAGAGAATTAGTCTGCACTTGTATGTTTATCTTTATTATAAGTAATTAAACATTCATTCCACACTTTGCAGGTTGTTGCACACAGTAGAGAGCAGGCCAGATCCTATGCTTCCATCGTAAGCCTTTCAGCTTTTTTCTAGCCTTTTCCATTATCTATTATACTAGCCAAGATACTGGTGCAATGAGCGGGCATTGTATAAGTTAATTCATTAAAAAATAATTTCAAGGGAAAAAAAAGAGAAAAAATGATATTGGAAAATATAATGATTTTATATATAGGTGGTACACATAAATAAAAAATTAATTTTGTGATTTGGACAGTTTCAATCTTAGTTTTGTTGTTAATTAGAAGATTTACTATTATTTTTAGAGATAGTTTATTGGTAGAAAATCTACAGTTAGTTTTGCTGTTAATTAGAAGAATTACAGTTATTTTTTAGGGATAGTTCATCGGTAGAAAACCTACAAGTAATGTGGAGATAGTTTATTGGTGGAAAACCTGCAATTAGTTTTATTATTAGTTAGAAGATTTACTATTATTTTTAGATATAGTTTATTGGTAGTAAACCTACAATTAAGGTGGTGATAGAAACTTTCTTTGCTTTAAAAGAGAAGTGGATGGCATCACATAAATGTTTTCAGTTTGAATTTCGAGTCTTGACTGTTTAGTTGGATGATTGTACACTCCAAACACAACTGAATTAATAACTGAAAAATAGACCCGGAATCCAGAACTAATAGTCTGAGTATCCGTATGTTACCGAGTCTTTTCGTTGCAAAGAGCAAGTATGGTAGAGCATCAACGTAGTGGGTTTTATTCGCATATCTTTAACAAAGCATGAAGAACTTGATGAAACATTTTTTGTTATCATAACTAATGACTTGTATTATGCCATGCAGCACAATTGGCCCAGTAAATGCATCATGGGATAGATGGTTTGAAGGTCCACAGGAATTACAAAGTTGCCGTTGTTGGATTCTTTGAGTCCTATTGTTACAGTTTTATGTACGTTGTCAATGATTGTTTTGCCCTTCCTTCTAGGGCTGTTTGATATTTGGGTGATGCAGCATATTTGTTCAATTAAATGTATTGATTGTACCACAAAGGCCAGTGTAAAGCTTCCAGTACAAAAGAAACTTTTGTTATCTTCCACAAACAATTACAGAAATTCAACAGGCTAACAAAGCAATTGTTCTTCAGAAATTACGCCGCAGGAGCTTTTCCGGACACTCTCTGAGCAATCCACCCCATGCCATCGTACAACCCTTCTCCTGTAAGAGCACAACAGGCTTGGATATGCCAATCCTGATTTTTGATGCTGTGGAGACACAGGGCATCGGTGATTTCAGCTGGCGGCATTGCGTCCTTGAGATCCTGCTTATTGGCAAACACAAGAATGACAGAGTGCTCAAGATCCTCGTGCTGAAGGAGCCTAAATATTTCATCTTTCATGATCGATATCCTTGCCCGATCGGTACTGTCGATGACGACGATCACTGCATGCGTTCCACGATAATATGTTGCCCATGAAGTTCGCAGACGATCTTGTCCGCCCAGGTCCCATACCTGCATTAACGATCAGGCTCTCACCGTCAACAAAATAATTGTGAACAGAAGCAAGGACTAAATTTTTTAGCAACAGATTTCACATTCCCCTCATAAGCAAGAAAAAGCCTTAAACAAACAATAGACCCACAAGAAGGTAATAAAAAATAATCAACCTATAAACAGTAGGTATCCTTTTCTTGCTAAAGTATGAAGGATCAATACCATATACATAAATACAATTGTTGTCACAGATTTTACAAGGTCAACATGAAGGAAATTGGAGAGAATGCTTACTGTCACATGAAGTAAGCTAGACATGATGGCACAGAACATATTCTATCTAATGAGCAAGTCTTGAATGAATTTATTAAATGCATGCATGAAATTCTTTGCCACGCACAAACATCAGACAGCATTTCAACCATAATTACATAGTCCACCGCATATTACTGATATTAGCATCTGTTCCAGACGGTATATTTAAGTAAAAAAAAAGAGGTGAGGCCTCAAGCAGAGAGTACGCTGCCAATCTCTCTTTTTTTGTGTCTAGATATTACGAAATGGCACAAAATCAGGACCTTGTGCTGCAATGTCTATGGGGTGATCTGAGACTTTGCTATCCATAGTCACACCAGATTAATCTACGATGAGAAACACCATGCTTGATCAATCTACTAAAGATCTGAAAAAATAAACCCGAGAAACTGAAGCTTAACTACAAGGCACAAAAAAGATTGGTATAGAAGGAAAAAGAGACCAAATATAAGCTCAATCTTCCACGTGCATATGCTCAAGTTAAATAAGTTTGGACCTCGATAACAGGATAAAAGTTTTCGCGTACTTTGACATCTCTAAGACTCATGGACACAAATCCCCTGTAAAAGACATTCAACAGGTAAAAGCATTAATACCTCAAACCTAATGTTCTTGTAGACTATCTCTTCAACATTGCTTCCAACAGTCGGATGAGTAGTTATGACCTCCCCAAGGTGCAATTTGTAAAGGGTAGTTGTCTTTCCCGCATTATCTAACCCAACCACCACGATTTTGTACTCTTTTGCCGGGAACAACATGTACCAAAATCTTGACATATACGCACCCATTATCAAACGGCAGCACTTCAATCTACAACCAAAAGAAGCCTCTAACAAATCATGCACATTACGAACTAAAAATAAATACATAAACTGTCAATTGCCACAAACAACACCCACAAACCATTAGAATACAAGAGAAAGTCCTGCACAAGTAGAAGATGAATGAACAGCGATAATAGAGACACACGGGGAGAAATTTTCTTTTTATATTCGATTGAAATTACTATCTCAGGGCATGTAATAATCACACTATTTACAAGTCCAAAACCCCCTCCTACAACTCTAAATCCAAGCACTTGAGCGCTTCATGTTGACCACAACTAACTTCCCAATTACAAGAACTTCCCTGATTTGCAAAGATAATATCAACCCAACTTCTAGCCTAACAAGACACAGATAAACCATTCCCGAACACATTAGAAATATGTTTTCACGTGCATCAGAAATCACAGATGACTTCGGGTTTAATTTGCTTGTGACAGAATCAAAATCGCCCAAATCGTCCAAAAGAACTCACGTTTTAGTCTAGCATACGCTCAAAAAAATCCGACCATGCCACTCAGCTCGAGAGAACTACAAAACCTAAATCGCAAAACGGAGACTACGATCAACCAAAAAACTGAAAAAAATCAGCTAAAAGTTCCCAAAAAAGAATTGAAAAAACTTACAAGATTGAGAGGGAGATGGAATCTTAATCGTCCAACAAAGTCGGAACAAAGAATGGAGCTCAAACGATCGATCGATCGATTGCAGAAAAATTGGGAACAACAGGCGATGGGATTTGGAAGAAATGGGAATACGGGAGAAGTAGGAAAGGTTCCATGGACAAGACAAGCGGATCCTCGATCGGGTCGTCAGAATCGACCGTGTCCGAATACACAGAAGAAGGTTCATCGTAGATTGGTATATATGTTTATATGCGTGTATTAAATTGTCTTGTAAAATAAAATATAATTTTTTTTAAAAAAAATTACGTATTACAGTTTATGAGTTAAGATAAATAAGTGCATGCTTGAGTGGGGATTATTACAGTAGTGGTGAAGCTAAAATACAGAAATATTGGTACAGAAGTAATGAAGCTGTTGATTATAAACACCTCATAATAATATATAATTATAGAGGGTTTAAATGTCATCAGCTTTTAAATATAGTCATAAACCATCTATTTAAATCAAATGACAGTGATTTTTTTTATATAGATAAAATACCAACGTCATCTAATTGTCCTTACAATCCAATTACTGGCATTAAATTTAAATTACATAAGAATATCCACTGATACTAATTATTCTCTTATATACATGACTCAAAACACTCTTAGACGTTTGCTACGGTTCCATTGTGTAGCTCTTACAAGAAAAAGAGAAAAAAGAAGAAGAAAAGAACAGATGTTTGCGGGATCATCTTCAACAATTACACCTCCTCTTCTATGAATATCAGTCCAGAAACAGCTATTTGAACAACAATCCTCTCATTCATGACTCAACCTCAAAGAAACAAATTATTGATTTTCTGAGGTTGGAACAAATTGGTATCATTAAATAAGCGACAAGTAATATAACTAGAGAGATACAATTCTTCTATAAAGTACTTCAACATCACTCTCATCCTCCTCTTCATCACATACAAGCTCACGCCCTGGCATTTGCAACCTACCATTCCATACAACAAAAGATGGGGCCTGAACTCTCTGTCTCAATCAAATCCGCCCTTAATCTCTCTTCAATCCTTTGATCACTACAGTTGAGAAACTCGTCCAAACTACATTTAACACCCTGATTTGCTAATTTTTGGTACATAGGTCTAATCCTTGATTCTAGACTATAAGTGAAACACTCTGGGAAATCTATCAGCTCCTGCATTGGCCTCTTCATCTCAGTCTAGAAGAAGTAGAAGCTGTTCTTCATAAGCTCCAATCTAAGTGCAACCAATTGGGGACATTTTACAACCATCTTGGCTATATCTTCTTTGGAAAAGCCTTGTCCTCGAAGAAATTCAATTGCCTTCAGAATAACATTTTGGTTTAGACCAACCTGATGCATCTTTTCTATGACACGAGAAAACCCTTCTGGATGAATTTGTGCCCCAAGTTGGAGAAACATTGCTGTGTTGATGAAAACTTTGCCTTCAAAGGAAGCCCGAGGATCTGAGAGCATTGGGCGACAAAAGAAGCAATAGCCTCTCTCTAATCACCAAAACTGACTAAACACTCCACGTTTGGCTTCATAGTTTCTTCCAGATCATAGCCCAGGATACATGCCCTCCAGCATCGAGCTACAACCTTCTTCGGCAAACCCAAAGAAACCAAGAACTCAATTGGCTTGATCATCCCCCCCACTTGCATGCCCAGGAAATAGGGATACTGCGTCACCATGGGGGCAATGTCCCTAGGGCTTACCCCAATACTGACAAGATAAGGACTGATGTGCTCATAGTGCCTTCTAGCTTAAACCCCAAAAGCTACGGATACCTCAACAACACATATCCATTATCCTCCTTCTCGACATCAAGTCCTCGGAGGGACTTCACAACAGGGACTAACTCCACAACAACGCTAGCATGAAGAACATGCGGGTAATTTCTCACAAATTCCCAGAGCTTCGCCCTCTGGACTCCAATCTTTTCCAAAAAACCCAATCCGGGAAACATATTCTTCCTAAGACTACAACCAAGAATCAAAGGATACTCATTCATGTCATCTATGGTGAGCCCCAACTTCAGAAGAAACTCAATCTTTTCCCTCATAATATCCATGCTAGACGGCAGTTCCAAGTGTACTAGCTCGTCCGGCACAATTCCCAAGCCTTTCAAATATTCACAAACAATGACTCTAGAAACAAGTTTCTCCTTTCGGCGTTGGATCCCACCCCATGTCACCGTGAGCATCTCATACTCGGGGAACTTGCCAGACTGAGTAGAAAACGCACGGTTTTGATTCCTAGATATCGAAATTCCCTCAATTGAGCAGATGCTAAGATCCAAATTTTGTAGGCATGATGATCAATAGCCAGGATAAGAAGTGGCACATTCATATTCCCAAACCTTTTGCCCTGTTCTACGCATATATCCAAATACCATCTCTAAACTTCTCAACTTTCCAATGATTCTCCAACGAACAAAAAAAACCAAACAGAGTACAAGGATCAGTGATTTACCATTAGAATCAAATGGACAACGGCGGCGGCGGTGGCTAGTGGGGAAGACGTGACGCGGAGCACCAAAAGTTGACACAGTTGGGATGGAAGTCAAGTAGAGCCGAGACACCGACGAAGGTGGAGGACTTCGCCGGCGGGTCTGGGGTAAACGGTGGTAGACAGCAGTTAGCTCCGCCGGCGAAGAGGCGGCGGCGATTGACGGAGGAGAAGGGGTTAGGGGTTGGGATTTTGGTGCCACTCCCATGGGTTGGGTTGGGTTGCGTTGGGTTGGGTTGGTAATTGCCCTAACCAAACGGTTACAAAAATCGGAATCAAAATCGGAATTGGTTTTCGAGGGAGTTGAAATCAGAATCAAAACCGGTCTAAATCAGATAGGAATTGGTCCACATAAATCAGCCTGAATAGATTATATCTAAAATCGGAGTAACAAATTGCAGAAACAATCAACCAAATTAATCCTACAAATTTGTATCAAGTGCAACATTCATACTTTGGTTATGTTTATCTCCATTTAAATTGTTTGATTTCAAATAGGATCAGAAAAAAACATCGATTATTGGCATCAAATAAAAAAGACATAGCTGCATCAAAATTTATGGAAAAAAATTACAGGTAAATGTAAAAATTTAAAGGCGGTGGCTGCGGCGGACCGGCGAGGTCGGAGGTGAGGTCGGGGACGGAGGTATAGTAGGAGGGCGGAGGCAAGGTTGGCGGTGAACGGGCGAGCCCGGAGGGCGGAGGTGACGGCGGAGCCGAGTTCGGTGGTTGAGGTAATGTCGAAAGGCGGAGGCAAAGTCGGAGATGGAGGCGACGTCGGAGGGCCGAGCGAGGTTGGAGACGGAGGCTACCGTCAGAGGGCGGAGATGAGGTCCGCGGCGGACGGGCAAGGCCAGAGGGCGGAGGTGAGGGCAGAAGCGAGTTCGGACTTTGGAGATGGAGGTGAGGTCAGAGATGGAGGCGATGTCGAAGGGCCGAGTGAGGTCGGTGGCAGAGGCGAGGTCAGCGACAGCGGCGTCGAAGGAGGGAGCGTCGGGTGAGTTTAGGTTTTTTAAATATAAACTCCATTTTTACCCATGTTGAATTAATTTAATTAATATCATAATGAGGGTATTTTAATAATTTTACCATAAAACCGATTTTTACCGATTTGCCCCAATTCTAAACCGGTTTTAAATCGGTCAGAATTGGGGTGAATAGGCCGATTCCTAACCCGATTTAACCCGGATCGATTCGACACTTAAATAGGCTCAGATCGCTCCCGAGCCGATTTAAATAGAGTGGAATCAGCCAATTCTCACAACATTGATTTTGGTCGTTCATCCCGCAAGAGGGCCAGTTTTCTTATAGGGTGTTTCTTTTCAACATAAAATTTTCAATAAAATTTCTAGATAATTTTGTAAGTGTTTTTGTTTTATTAAAATTATAATAATAATAGAGTTAATCAATTTATATTTGGCAAGAAAGGGAAGTGAGATGAACATTATAAAAAAATAAATAGGGTTCAACTCTTTTTTTCTAACATTTTGTAAATCATTCCGACAACCACCTTTACCACTCTATATTTTGTTAATATTTTATTAAACACTTTTTTTATCCATTATTTTTGTCACTTTATATTTTGGTAATAAATGGACTTGTAAACGCCCTATTAGCTCAAGTTTAAAGTCTAGCTTGATTAAATTTGAATCAGGCTCATCCTTATTTAATTACTTGATTTGAGTTTGGGATAAATTTTACATTATTATAATTAGTATTTCTCAAAATTTAATGTTTCTAATATATTTATAATATTTTAAATTTTAAATATATATTTAACATGTTAATCTTATTTTTAGTATTTATAATATCGAGTTTTGGTTTTGAGAACCAAACAAAGTTTTGGGCAAAATTGGGTTAAGCTAAGTTACACGAGCCCAATCTCTTTCCTTCCATTGATATTCATATGGCTTACTTTAGGGCTACTAAATGAGCAAACGAGCCGAGCTTAACTTGTGCTCGAACTTGACTTGAATAGTTCAAAGTTCATTCGAGCTCAACTCGAAATCGAATGAGTTTTCAACGTGTATACTCAAAATTGATTGAACATTTTTTTTTGTGTTAGTTCGTTTATAAACTCAAAATCAGCTCGATTATAAAGTCAAAAGCATCTTACTTAAAAAATTACTAAAAAATGAAAAGTATCTCACTTAAAAAATATAGTCAATATGGATTGAACCCTAGGTCTTCATTGAAGACCTCGGATCTAAGCTATCTCACTATTTTATTCTTATATTATATATAAATAAATATAACTAGTTATAATTAAACTTATAAGTGTGTGTGTGT
>JAVDBV010005544.1:0-13358 GCA_032619315.1 Piper longum | reverse complement strand
TGCGCCACCTTGGCCAGTCGCCACACCATGGCTGGCTGCCATGCCACGGCCCCTCACGGCTACAGCAATTGCCATTTGCCAACGCTCAACACCGCCTAATCGACCACACGCCACCGCCGGATTTCCCCCCTCCACCGTCTGCCACCAAACACTGGCCATCCCCTCCGTTTGCCAAGGGTCATGACTACGCAACACCGTCATAAGCCACCGCCCACGGGACCGCCTTACAGACCACCGACCTTCCCCCTTATGTTGACCACACACATCAGCCACCGCTTGGCACCATATGCCCTGCCATGCTCCACCGTTGGTCGTCCCCTCCACCATAATGCCATTGATCGTGAGTACGTGCCACGGCCACCAACCACCTCCTATAGCGCCACCTCACCGACTGCCTATTGCTGGCCTATCCCTCTCTAACATCTGCCACTGCCGGCCTTTCCCCTTCCAACCGCCAGCCTATACGTCACCTTGCTTCGTCGCCGGGCCGCCACCTTCGCCGATTATGGCACCAGCAAGGACAATAATATTTTTAAAAATTTCCTATATATAACCACAGCTTAGCCACTGCAAGCGTCGCGGTTAATCTCAACCATGGCTTCCGGTGGCTAAGCCGTTTGCCCCAATGCCAACTGCCACAGCCAACAATTCCCATGGCTAACCTTATTTTGCCACAGGAAAAGAAGCAACAGCGGTAGCAATTGCCCATTTTTTTCCATAAGTGAAACGACGTCCCTGCTTGATGGCCCTCATTACCTCCAACAAGAGAGAAAAGGAGGTCACCGAGGAAATATTTTCCTTTATCAAACATTTCACTCATACACAAGAAAACAATTTGTTGCGCACATTTTTTCACAGCATGGCCATTCTCATGATTTATCATTAAAAAAATATATCAGAAGAAGAAATACAGGTACAAGAAAAATTACCAATTTTAAGATGAAGAAAACACCTCAACAAATTGTTATTTTTCCACCATTTTAATTAAAACTAGGTCAGTAGAAAAAACAGCAGAAGCCAGTTACAAAGAAATTATGCAAAAGAAAGGTTATCATTTCCTGCAAAGAATCATCCTTGAGTATACCATTTTTTTTTTTCAGAACTCCACTTAGACATCAGAAAAAAAGGTCAATACTCCTAAAGGTGTTCTAGACGAGATCAATATATTTCAATCATACAGACAAGTTTTTAGCAAACAACATAAAGGGAAGAAGAAAATCTTTGCCAGCATGAAGCGCTCGTCTTACTACCTCTCAAAGTTGGAAATAACTGAATTATAGTGCTCACCAAGCCCAAATGCATGTCGATGATATGACAAGATAACGCTGCTATTAGGAAGCGCATTGTCACTGCTATCAGATTTGTACTCCTTCCCCATTTCAACATCAGGAAAAGAGCCAGAGAATACTATTATGTGCTTCCTTAAGCAGTGTGTGAGAGCTCCCAATTCAAGCTGCCCTCCCCATGCAGCAGTCATCTCCACTTCCGTGCAGTAACTTTCGAATTTCTCCGACAAAGACATATCAGAATCAGCTTCAATATCTTTATCTGACAAGAAAAATGGGAGAAAATCTGATGCATGTTCCCTCATATATGTCGCTGCCATGGCTCGAAGTTCTTGATAATTATATGGAGGACTTCCAGATTGATGAGACAACTGATCCTCCACAGCTCTGTACAAGCAGTGGCCATCAGGTTTTATCTCATTGACCGTCAAGCCAAGGGGCTCAAGTTTTCTCTCTAGCTTCTCATTTTCAATCAATCTGTCACTAACAATGCTGCTCTGTTCTTCTTGAATCCGCTGTTCTCTAGCTGCTTCTTGTTGAGCCCTTTTCTCTCTCCTCTTGAGGCTCTTGCTGGGTTTTGACTGATGATTCCTTTGGGATGTAGACATGCCAGACAGTCCAATTATTACATCATTAACGTCCACTGTTCCATTGTTCAAGTTATTTTTACACCCCAGCGAGACAAGCTCCTCTTCATGTTTGGCTTTAAGCATTGATGACAGTCGAGAAATATCCTCCTCCACCTGCTTTTTTTTGGCCTTTTGTTCGGCCTTGCTACCTTTAGCTGCTGTTTTTTTCATGATCATTTCCTTGTTTTGAAGCTCCTTCATCTCTTTCCTGCAGTATAACACCCAACTGGTCCCCTTCTTTACATGGAAAATGTTACACACACACCACTCAACAAGAAGTCCCACACCATGAAGGAATCATCATCACATTTCCCTCATCTATAGTGTGACATAGCTAAAACCACAAAATTAAAAGCAGGAGCATCAACTTAGTTTATCTAAACATTATGATTATAAACCAGCATATTTATCGCAAAAACCAACTGGATTACAGACATCACAATCCTATCCAAGCCGAGTGGACACTGTATCTTAGGAATGCCCGATTGGTACTCAAGCAATTGACAGAATTTGCACATGCCTCCCTAGAAGGTACAATAATATCTAACATGAACATGTAATATTTTTATTGACAGTCTATAAGCAGTGATAGCTTCTTCACAACTGAATTTTCCATGTCTAAAAGTAGAACATGGAAGGTGTAACACATACATGACGTAACAAGAAGTCTATCACAATCACATTCCACTACTACACCAAGTTCAATACTGTTTAGTCCAGGCAATGATAGCGCTAGAACAACAAAAATATACATACAAACACATAACTTATAAGTTTAAACAGTATGATTGAAAAACCAGCATTCTCTACAACCAAAAGCAGCCACCTCAAGGCCACTGCTACTGCTTATCCAGAGATTATATCCATAAATGGGGCTTATATCATTGATTAAATATGCTCAATTTCGCATTTGAACATATCTCCCTGATGCGATATGCAATTAAACTAAACTAGGACAACTATTAGAAGCTGAGAACAACATGATAAACTAAACTCTTGGCCAAACTCAATTTATTCATCAATCTCAAAAAACTTATTGTTGGTCAATGCCTTACACGTAATTATAGAGAGCTCTTCCTAGTTCAATTAGAATCATGAGAGCTAGTATAATACAAATTTTATAATAGGAAAGACCTAAATAATACTTAATCCTCTAACAGGAAAACAACTAAGTAAGACTCCAACTAAATTAGGAAATCAACCTAATGAGGACTCATACTTATTACAAGACTCAACTAATAAATGATGTATTCCTTAGAGATAAATAGAGAAATATGGTACAAATTCGTACCTTCTCCAATTGTTCACTACAACTTCAAAGACGAAGATGAAAGATAAATAATAGACAACTAAGACTAAGCAAACTATAGATCTAGAAAAACAACCTTTATTTTTTTCTCAATTGATTAGTGACGGCAAAAACCTACAATGCTTCACATATTTATATGAGAGAAAAGACTTTTTTCTAGTTCTAGGACCAGCTAAAATAAGACTTAGACTTAAACTAGGAAAACAAGAATTAATTCTTTAATGAGAAAGAACTAAATAAGACACCAATTAAAATAAGAAAGTTCCTAATGAAAAATCAACTTAGAATAGGAAACAAATTCTAATGTAATTAGAAACTCCTAAAATAGACACTTCTAATATAATAAGGAAACTACTAAAAACAGAATATTGTCCATCATCAGTCTCCCCTGGTTGAAAGGAACTCGGCCAACTCCTATAGCATTGAATTCGAACTTGACAAATCAGCTTTTAAATTAGATGTTTCGAGTGATCATTGATAACATCTTGATAATATGGATCTTCATAAGGCTCTTCAATCAATATATCCGGTTTAGATGAAACTCGGATAACTTCAAGAATGATGTCCTCTTGTAGCTCTTCAACTGTAGCATTTGTACCTTCAAGTGTACAAATTTTAAACAGGCAGAATGAGAACAACTGTCTAGCACTTGAGTTTCTAAAATCTCACAACCTTGACTCCACATTTCGATTAATATTACTAATTTGAGGAAGAATGACTGGAGGAAGACAACTTACATAAAAGGGAGAGCCTTTGATGGGATGTTACAAGCTGGATTATGAGGAGGAACTTCCAAAGGTCTCAATATTTGAAGATCTATGAAAATAGACTGAAGAGGGGATAGATGAGGTGAGACGTAATTGGAAAGTTGTTAAAACTGACCGTCGAGAAGATCGACACGACTATTAGTAACAACCACTTGTGTGAAGGCCTGTACCTGCATAATCACGTCGACCAAAGTAGGATCATGTGGACTAATAGAGTTCGAAGATCCAGGAACCATTGTCGACGAACAGGGACCCAAATATATATATATTAAATCTTTCTTCTTCTTTTTTTATAATTGCCTTGGTCTAACTCAAATCAAAGGTTGGGGTGGGTGCAGGAAGAGGGTAGGGAGGGTCTAATCCAAACGAAAGGTAAGAGGGGGCTCGGAACCAACTAGAGCAAGGGGGAACGGGGCGACGAAGGCAAGGGGTGGTGCTAGATCAAGGCGAGAAGGGGCGACAAAGATAGGGGAGGGACGGGGCTAGATCACGGCAAGAATGGGGCCAAGGCAGGGGGAAACATGACAATGAAGAAAGGGTTTAAGCTGGTGGCAGGTAAGACTAGGGAGGGGTAATGATGAAGGAATGGTATGTCAGTACAGTGGTGAGGCGGTTACAAGTTGAATAATGTGTAACGGAAGATGGCAATCTATACCTTCTCCAATTGTTTACTTCAACTTCAAAGACGAAGATGAAAGATAAACATTAGACAACTACGACTAACAAACTATAGAACTAGAAAATAAACTTTATTTCTTCTCATTGATCAATGATGACAAAAACCTACAATCCTTCACATATTTATAGAAGAGAAAAGACTCTTTTCTACTTCTAGGACAAACTAAAATAAGACTTAGACTTAAACTAGAAAAACAAGACTTAATTTTCTAATATGAAAGAACTAAAATAAGAAAGTTCCTAAAGAGAAATCAACTTAGAATAGGAAATAAATTCTATTGTAATTAGAAAATCTTAAACTAGACACTTCAAAATATAATTAGGAAACCACTAGAAATAGAATATTGTCCGTCATCAAAGTCCCCTAATTGAAAACAACTCGTCCTCAAGTTTTGAAGGAAGTCAGTTCATAAAATTTGTTGAAGAAAGATCATGAGAAGTCTTGTTTGCATCATATTATAATGAGTTGAATTATATGTTATCAATAAATCTCTTAAAATGCCCAACATTCCTGGGAGGTACAACACTATTATATCCGGACATGAAATATCATCTTCTAATAGAATATAGAACTCAAAAAAGTAATGTCAATTTGTCACAATATTGGCACCATCAACGACAGGTAATCAAAGAATAAGCCCAACTCATGTACCCCATGATATAGCATTCCTCACTATTATTAAGCACACATCAATCGGGGGTCATCAGTGAATTAGGCTGCACGCATCAATGAGACACCTATGACTCCATCAATGAGAAAGTCATGTGATCAGAGCACCTTCAAGGCATTAGGATTGGACTTTTTTTTTTGAACAACATTAGTATTGGATTGAAAATTATTTCTGACTCTTATTTTAGGTCTTCCTTGAAAAAATCGGTTCATTTCTTTGCACATAGAGAAGGCAATGACCAGAATCTAAATAAACAAATACTGCAATTGCTTAAGCAAGACAAAACCTGGAACTTTTGCTACAACATTTGTCATGTTTAGTTTAAATGATTAGCAAGCCAGCTCTCAAAAAATTAGCATGGTAAATAGAAGCAAAGGTGTCTCACTGACAGGCGCCTCATTAGATGATGATTCCTCCATTGATGCATACTATAGATGGAGTCATATAGTTGGAGCCAATGGCATCTCGTTGATGAATGCAACTTCATTAAATGATGAATCCTCGACTGTTAAATAAAGTCAAAGGTGTCTTATTGAGATGACTTTTTAATTGATGCGTGCTTAATAATAGTGAGGAAATACTACCTCACTCCATAACCACTTAATCCCAACCTAGTAATCATGGGATGTATCCAACATGACGTTGGGAGTATCCACATGCCTCTCCCCTCCACAAAATGAAAGCATTGAACTTAGCGGTTGGCAACTTCGTCCTACCCAATCAAAGACAAACAAAGACGCTTCTTCGAGCAACAACACAGCCGCCTCCCCCAAACCAAACCCCACGCTGGAGAGAACAATCCCTAACAACAAAAACCCACAACCACAAACGAAGAGACACATCAATTAAATGAATATAACATCCACTACGAACCCCATACCTGTGCCTGGAGAGGGTCTCTTCCACAGATCCCGGCTCTTTGCCGCCGGAGCCCTCCTCCATTTTTACCGCCGGCGAGGAGGGGGCGGCGGCGGCGGCGGCCGAAGGAAAGGAGGTTTTCCGCGTAGCTTGACTCCCTGTAAGGTTATTTGTTTAATATTTTTGGGGTGGGCGCCGACCTCCAAACGACCGGGTTCGAGTTCGAGTTCGAACTTCGAGCGGCGCTGTGTTGGACCGACTTTCAACCCAAATTAAATAGTGTTTTTTTAAAAATTAATTATTAAATTAAAATAAAAACGATTACATATAAACAGCCTTAAGCGTTGCATTTTTTTGTGATAATGTAATATTTATTTAGTAAAATATTTAACAAGATAGTGATTTTGATTTTTATAATAATTGATATAAAAAATTGAGAAATTAAGAAAAAATAGGAGATATAATGGTTGTATGTATGAGGGATTGTTTTTTTGCGAGAAAGAGATGTATTTAATGGGAATAGAAAAAATTAGAAAGATGCAACAAATATTAAGAAAATGTAAATTCCTTATAACTAGAACAATTTTGACGGTGTCCGACCCCACTTAAAAAATGTGGTTAATTATGACTATTTTGTGGACTCTTAAAATTTTTATAAAACTAAACTGAATTATTTGGAGCTTTTTGCCAAAAAAATAATATTTTTTCAAGACAATCAATCACTTTAAATAAAGGCAAGTGCTTTCAGCACGGTATGGCTTCTCAATTTATATCAATTTATGATATTGTTTTTTCTTTTCATTTTTTTTGAAGTTTCTTTTTAAATATCATAAGAGTTTCTTTTTTTTACTTCATTTTACGTATTATTCGTGATTTTATGTATTACTCTTGAGAAATATTTTTCTCTTATTTATAATTTTATAATATTATATATTTCTTATTTTTATTTATTTTAGTTATATTTTATTCTTTTTCGAAGATTTTGTGCAACATGATTAGTTCTGCCTCCATCTAACATAGCATAACTAATCTTCTACTCCTATAAAGGATTCCAAAAAGAATGTCATTTATTCATGTGAGGATACTGACCCATAACACAACCCCAATTATTAATATTAAGTAAAATAATAAAAAAACCAAAAAAAGAAAACAAAGACAGCGAGTTTTTTTATACGCATTTTGTAGATTGCCATTCATAGATATTAATAGATTTTGTGTGGAAAAAATATTAATAATTTTTATAAGGATCTCACTTGAAAAAATGTATCTGGTTCTTGTGTCTATGTTTTTTGTTTCTCTTTCTTCGGGAGCCAGTTTTACAGCGTTGATAAAAATTGATATAATGCTTGATTATATTTCTGCGGAGTAATTGTCTATCCATAGGATATCTAAATGATAAATAATTATTTGCGTTGGTGGGTTGATATGCTTGGTCTCAAACCTAAAGTTGGCCATGCACCAAGTTCAAATCTTCTTACAACATATCCTTAGATGCAACAAAAAGTATAGTTCTCAAAATTGCACACAATAATGGTCTGATTATTGATATGGTACACGATCAGTGATTGAACTTCAACTATTGCTGAATGAGGAGAAAGTATGAGACTAATCAGTATTTTACTTTGCAAGAGAAAACCTTGGTTGATTAGTTTCTTATGTAAAGAATAAAACCTGATAAAACTAGTAAGCATATCAACAAGTATATAGCACCAATGTATGCTTTTACTTGAGAGGGTGTCCCTCAATACGATGATCAGACATGTCTGACCCGAGGGGAACGAAACACACATTGAAGCAAGCACAGGTAATTCACACATGCAATGGGTGAAAAGAGTAGCTAAGAATATTGAGGCATACTCAGTTTCAGAATTTGACTCATCAAGCTAAATAGTTTGCAAGATTGCATGCAAGTAAATATTACAGTCCAACACGTGGAGGACACAAACATAAAATCATGTGATATCGACAAATAGAGTTATCCATAATCCTCATGACGTACTTCATATAACTCGGAAGAGCTTAACACTAACCGATAGTGGAACTAGTTCTCAGAAGAGCACAAACGCCACCACAATAAGGTTGGGCAGCAGCAAACCAGTTATTAACTTCCTATTTCTTCAAACTTCCTCGAACACCTGGCTTTGGCTTTGAAGACTCACTAACGCAATTGACATGCAAGTTTGTGAGCTTTGTCTCATCAAAAGGAACTTTTGGATGTTTTGAATCATGGTGTATCTGCATTGATTTTACATCAGGAGCAGTGGTCTTGCACAATGGACATTCAAACTTTGCATGACCCCCTTTGTCTTGACCAGTGCGGTCTGCATGACCAGCCTTCCCACCCCCTCTGTTTGTTGTCGCAGCATCAACCTTTGAAGCTATCTCTTTTGCAGTGTGCTTCTTGGGCTTGGCCTTTCCGGTCATTTCTTTTGGTTAGCACTTGATTATTTTCTGAAATTCCCCAAATTAAAGAATAAACAATTTTCTTTGCGATACCATTTAAAGATAATGAGCATAATAGGGAGAACAAAATGAAGACAAAAATCATCAACTATCCCCTATGCAATGACAATGTTGTCTTTTAATTCTAATGCTAGCGATATATGCAAGAACCATAACATGCAGCTATTACAGCATCTCAGAAGGATTGATAATGAAAGGCAGCAAGCAGGCATTCATACATATTTGGGTCAATCAATAGGCAATTTGGACTACCTCCTAAGGCAACAAGAACTTCAGCAAAACCAATTTGTTAATGAAAAAAACCATGTAAATATACAATGAAGTCAGTCTATGTAATTAACTTAAATATTATAACACTTTTTACACGTAGTAATATTGTGGTACCAATCTCTGTGTGTGTGCACAACAGAGTTAATTTAATCTGATAATCTACCTGCTGAAAACCTGCCACATCCCAAAAAATATGCAGTTTACCTTCATTGACCAACCTAATAATTTAAGGAAGTTATTTCTCGTTGCAAGGTAGAGCACTGTTATATTTTAGAAAAATGTTAGCTCAGTTAAAGTCAAAGCATTCACTCAACACAAGAAGACAATTATTCAGATCAGCAGAGCATCTAGATCCAATGCACACCAATTATATTTGGCCAAGGAGTCTAATATTTTACGAGATTATCCCAAAGTTAGAACAGACTGGAATAAAGCATTATTTTAAAAGGACAATTGCATATCACTTTTATGTAGTGACATTCACAAGTCTTTCCACAAGTACCCATGCTTATTCTTGAATATAAAAAGGCAGAATAATCGAATGAATACGCTCATTTAGCACCAAAACTATAAATACCTTCTAAAAAAAACACCAACAACATTATGCCACAACTTACCATTATTTTTCATTTTTTTTCTGATCTCTAAACTACCCAACCAGTGTATGCTAATTCACAAACATATCCTAATTCACAAAAGCAAATATATGCTAATTCACAAACACAAACACAAACACAAGCATGCTACTAAAAACAAACTGCTACTAAAAAAAAAAACAAAATTTGATGACGTAAATCAGCTCCTCCTACCACATAACTGTAACATCTAGTCGAACTCAACCAGCACATACAACATCCGACCACAAAACAACCATGATAATCCAAAAAACAAGCTCAAAATAAGACATGATCAACATATCATTCCAAATCCAGACATCACCAGCCTAAACTACACACACTCAAAAAAAGCAGCAATCTCTAAAGCCAACCCACCACTGATTAATCAAACCCACCGCCACAACTCACAGCACATATCTCAAACTGTACCAAAAAAAACCTGTAACACACCACAACAATCCAAAAAAGAAAACAACAGAGAGAGAGATTCGACACGGAAATAATAAGAAGAAGAATCGAATCGTGGAATCAGAAATCTCACGTCGATGGTATGGGTTGGGAAGCGGATGATCAGGAAGGGTAGGCGGGGAATCGGCACTCGCGCGTTGGTAAGAGAGAGAAGGATATAACGAAGGGAGGGATTTGGGAAGGGTTATCTGTGGGCCCCACAAAGGTGAGGAGAAATTGGTTATGGGCCTTGTACCTGTATGCAAATGGGCCTTCTCTAGTAATTATTTAGAGGCCCCTTCTATCTGAGCTGCATCTCCGGAGAATTTTTTTTTTTGGAAGAAAAAATAAATAAGTTAGATTGATTGGCATAAATAACATGTAAAGATTTAGAAAATTTTAATTAGTCGCTCCCATTAAAAATATTTTTGCAGAAAATAATCCTATCTTTCTCATGTGGAAAAAAACCTGTTTGTTTTCCTTTATCAAAAACAAAAAAAAATGTTGAAACTCTTTTTTCACATGGGAGACTATTCGAAAGGAATCGTTCTTGAACTTCACATCAAATAAAAGGCAAAAGCATGCTAATGATATGTCATAAGTTATTATAATAAGGTTGGCCCCATAAAATTTGCATAGATTTTACATATTTTCTGTGACAACTAAAACTAAAAAAATTGACAAGATTCGAACATAATAATTAGTAAAAAAAACTCTCAGGCCTGCCAAGGAACCACATAATATGACTTGCTTGCTTAAAATCTCTATCTTTTGCTCTTGGATTTTTTTTATTTTGTATTTACCTTAGGGCTCCATTCAATAAATATTTAAATTATAAACTATTCACATAAAAACTAAGTTTGCTTGAATAGTTTTGATTTAGTTTGAAGCCTTATGTTTTTAATTGAAATGCAAATAAAATATTTAAAATATCATTTTCAAAATCAATTTAACAAATGTAAGCCTTAAATAAATAATAATATTTTGATTAGTACACAATTTTATTGCATTGATGTAACACCCCAAATCCGTACACAATTTTTTCCTCATCATATCGAGACTTCTATCTGGTAAAGAGAAGCAAAAAATGTTGCTAGGACGAATATAAACTGATAGAAGGGGGGATGCATTGAAGTGCTTATCGGAATGTTGAACCACCTCACTACTCATCCTCATTTATTACTATTTTCTTGAAGCGGTCCATTTCAAGTCATCTGCCCAAATTCTCATCTATGCTCCAAGTACTTCAATGGCTTTATTGACATGGTCATAACCTTCATTCCTAAGGATTTGTCCAAGGCACTCAGTGATCCATCTCATGTACTAACTAATTACCAGTATTTCCATACTTCAAGCTCTTTATTGCTCCACCATTTCTTCTTCTTCTCCTTATTCTTTTTTTTTTTAACTCCTTCCCACAATGTATATTGTGAGATCCCTCAATTTAGTCTCACATCTAATACCTACCAGGCTAAGATCATGTTTATAAGTGGGAATGAACTATAGATCTTAACTTGGGTTAACTATTTTAAAGAAATGACTTAGGCCCATTACGTTGCACTTTGGGCTGGGTCATTATAAATGCTATCAGAGCCAACTTGGTTTCGTGTTAGATGATGGGCTGGAATAGGTACGTTGACTAGGCTGTCGGTCATGGGTTAAAGAGAGTCGTGGGCTGCGGCTAGCAACGGGTCAAGTGTAAGAATTTCGAGGACGAAATTTTGTAAGCTGGGTGGATTGTGAGATCCCTCAATTTAGTCTCATATCTAATACCTACCAGGCTAAGATCTTGTTTATAAGTAGGAATGGACTATAAATCTTTAACTTTGGTTAACCATTTTAAATAAATGACTTAGGCCCATTGCGTTGCACTTTGGGCTGGCTCGTTACATACACCATGTCCCATGGAAGCAGGACTAATGTGGTGACAAGCAAAAGTCGGAACACCTGATCAACATCCCATTCAACCTCAGCTGACTGAGCATGTGGAATCCCTGACTCATCCAAATCTCTTATGCGATGGAAAGAACCAGTGGGTTTCTAAGCCCATCATGACATACCTGTCAAATTCCTGTTGACATCCGGATATGGTATAAGATGGGATCTCATACCCATTCTACCTATATGAACCACAACATGCCCTACTCACATCCAACTGAGCAAAGAGTCTGGTAGCATGATAAAAATCCATAGAAATGACATGTTAGCTGAACTAAGGCAAGTTCCACAAATTTCTGATCAAGTCCTGAATACACTGTTATGCAACTAACTTAAGAAAAAAAATTTGCATGTAAAGAAAGTAGACAAAAACATACTTGCCAGCTTGACTTAGAGTAGTCTCTACACACACATCACCTATAATAGTATCTTGCATCTTAATTGACCGAGAGTGGCTCTGATACCACAACTGTAACACCTCAAATTTGGTTCACGCTTGTAAACTGAACTGAAATGTCACCGGCCCAGTAGGGCCAGCTAACCTAAACCCAACTCATGTGAACCTAATCTTGGCATTTTAAGATGAAGATACGATTCACTATATGCATATATGAATGCACAAAACCCACTATATGAATGACATAAAATTCAATTCACACACTAACAACAATTGCAATAAAATCAATAAAAATCCCAAAATAAAACGGATAGAGTCTCCCCTAAAAGTGCAATTAGGGGCCACCCAATCAAAACGATATATACATATATAGAATATTTGCATTCACTCATATTTCTAATCACTCTATACATCATTCAAAATCTTGGGTCTCGACCCACCTATGCATTTCATTTGCATTACCCATCATATCATCATGTTTTGCATTTTCTCACATCAATTTCAATATAATAAAATCATAAACATTCAATCATCCAACATGTGTGTGAAGAGAACTCATTGCTCCTCCGTCCAGGTTGGCACATCCATCTCATACTTGTGACCTACATATATTATCAAAACGCATCAGTAGCAAGTGTTACCGGTCCAAAATATAACGAATATCAAACTTGCTATGAGAGCTAACTCTCATATAAAGGAAAACATTCATATACTTTACTAGAACTCTCTAAAGGACACCCACCTACTAAGGAGCCACCATGCTGCAAACCAGGTAGCATCCCAAACTGATTGCTCTGATGATGCCTCTCTCGGCATTTTGTTATTTCATTTTCTGGTCCTTCGGGACTATTGGTATATCCTAAGCCTTCTCTTACCTCTATAATTCTCCTGGCCTTAAGTACGAAGGCCAAGTACTCTCAAGCAATCGTCTTTAGTACCCTTTAAACTATAAGTCCAAATATGCACTGTACTTAATAGTACCCGTAAACCTCCACACTCTTCGGGTTAAGTGGGATCTCATCCTCGAT
>JAVDBV010005543.1:0-13838 GCA_032619315.1 Piper longum | reverse complement strand
CCAAAAAGATGGTCTCCGACGGTGACTGCGGCGGCGACGGTGGCGATCGTGGGTACGACTCGAAAGCCAGTCGTGAGGTGGTCACGGTCGTACCAATCCGGTGGCCAGGGACGAGGCGGTGGCTCACCGGCGGTGAGTCAAAGTGGTGGCGACGTAAGGGTGGAAAATTTCAAAATCAGGAAATCAATGGGTGAAGATAAAGATGAGTGGGCGGCTGAGATCTTGCCACGTGGCATGATCTGGTCATCCAACAACTCGTGACCTAGTGGGTCCCACCTATGGGTATATACATTATAGATATGGACAAAAAGTTCGGATCGAGACCGTCCGAACTCGAAACTGACTCGCGTCCTGAAATTGACTATATAAGAGGGAATCGAGGTAAGAAGGCTAAATGGGCCTCGAACATTAAACTCAATCAAACTGGACCCATAGGGGCATAAATCGAGTGATCTAAAATTTGTATGATGCATGCAAATGATGTACCCACAAAATCCCAAACGGATACTAAACGCCGCAACGGCCTAAAATTATGTCTAACATATACAAACAAATATGTATACCTCAGTATACACTCATAAATCGTAATCTTATTATCTACATGTTTCGCATAATCAGCCATTATAACATGCTCATATGGTCATCTGGGCCCATACTCATAATATAAAACTAGTTTGGCTCGATCTTGCTCGTACCAACTCGATATTGACCCAAATAGGGCAAAACTCAAATCGGGTAAAACCCTAACCCAAAAATGGGGTTTTACACTACCCGTCACTTTCCCTAATTTGTACAACTTGTTTTTGGTTGCATTTAAGTGCTATCTTTTGCATGTTTGTAGGTTAGGATGTTAACTATTTCATTTGAAAATGTCATGCTAAAAGAGCATCATTAATGGCGAACAAAACTGCTAATTACGTTGTATGCTTGTTGTACTGTTAATGTGATTTACCTTGTGAGCTTGCTAAAAGACTTTAATAAAATATGTAAACATTATATATGGACTCAATAAGTGTATTAGAAACATGTAAATTTTTAGCTTAATTAAAAATCATTTAGGTGCTTAGTAAATCTAGTGTTTTGGAGTGCGCAGGAACATAGTCGGATATAAAATCCAAAAGCCTAGTTGTTTGGTGGTGAAATTGCATGACATTTCACCCAGACGTTAGGTTGTGTCTGAAAACATCACCCTAAAATTTGGGAGCCAATGGCTCAATAGATTTTGTGGTAGAAATTTATCTAGCTAGAGAGGCCCAATAAGCTCTAGAAATACCGTAATGTATGCCTCCGGTTTTTTAGTACACTCATGCCCAAATACTTTGTGTTTTGACATGAAATTTTAGAGGATTCAAGCCCACAGTGTTAGCTAAGTCTTCCCATTTACCCAAACCCATTTAGAAGCTCCAAACCCGAGAATAAGCCTTAGAAATATGTGTGCATGATCTAGGAACATTATTTCCAGCACCTTAGCTCGACGTTAGTAGGCCTAGTTTACCATGATGTCCCATGAGCCAGAACTTGATAATTTTTGTATCTAACCCTTAGAATCTTAGGGCCCATGATTCTGCATTTTAGCCCATTCAGATACTATTTGGCCTACCAAAAAATTCTTCCAATTAAATCCATTTGATAAAACCCTAAGTGTAGAACTTTTTCACTAGTGAAGTTGCAACCATAAACCCTAATTAAGGTTACCTAATGAGGTTTAACATTTCATTAGGCAAGATAATTAAGTCCTTAAGTCCTTTAAGTGTTGTGTGTTGAGGTTTTGCCTCTTTTTACATGCCCATGGGAACCAACTATGATTTGTGTTTTATCTTTGGTTAGGATACGTGGGGTGAGCATGCCAACGTAGGACATGGAGTTCAATTCATCTAGGTCTATAGGATTACATTGCTTCATCTTTGCTTGACTCCTTGAATGTCAAGTTTTAATTATGTTTTAGATGTAAGATGACATTGACAACATTTTATTAGATCCCTGTGATGTCGGGCCATTAAACTAATTTTCATGTTGTTTAAAAAAAGTTCAAGGCCAAGATCTCTTGATAGTCTTCGAATGCTAAAGACTAGAAACTATCTTAGAAAAGTCCCTTCCTAGGCCTATTATAAGTATATGTGAGCTTATAGTTTATTGAATATGAGAGAAATGTACATGAAGTTTAAATTCCACTGGCACTACTTTCAACTGTAAAATAGTGCAACATAAGAGGGTAATGTGTAGTGCAACACATTTTTAGAATTTGTGACACTAACTTAACAATGTTTCATTGTCATCTAAGTACCATGGCTGATGTTATATAGAAGATGTGAGGGTGTAAACTTTGTGTATGAATATGTTTTGCCGAGCGTACGCGTCGACCTATTTTACGTGAATTAATTATGCTTACAACTCTGTGAGGCTTTTTCGAAGTTTTTAAGTTTTCATGTTTGGTTATATGTGATGGTATTTTTCTCATATTCATATCATGTAGACCTTCTTCTTAGGAGTTAATAGGCTTTTAAAGCATGTCATTTTCAATCTTATAAAAATAGTTATGACTTTTACAAGATTTGTATGATTGGATATGCACTATTTTGGTAGAAAACTCATTTCTCATGATGCGGATTATATTTTTGCATGCTTCTTACTTTTATACGTTCAAGTTTTGTGAAGCAGTGTGATATAGCCTAAGAATGTTTGGGAGCCAAAATTGGCAAAAGTTGGCAGCATTTTTGTTTCCTTTAGGCTACCTGTCACTTTCCCTAATTTGTAGATGTGAGGGAGTAAATTTTGTGTATGAGTATGTTTTGTCAAGTTTACGTGTCGACATGTTTTAAATAAATTAATTGTGCTTACAACTTTGTGAGGCTTTTTTGAAATTTTTAAGTTTTCATGTTTGGTTATATGTGATGGTATTTTTCACATAATCGTATCATGTAGACCAGCTTCTTAGGAGTTGACAGGCTTTTAAATCATGTCATTTTCAATCTTGTAAAATTAGTTATGACTTTCACAAGTTTTGTAGGATTGGATATGAACTATTTTGGTAGAAAATTCATATCTCATGATGCGGACTATATTGTTGCATGCTTCTTGCTTTTAAATGTTCAAGTTTTGTGAAGTAGGGTTTGTGTGATATAGCCTGTGTGAACATGTTTGGGAGCCAAAATTGGCAAAAGGTGGCAGCTTTTTTGTTTCTAGAAGCATACCTGTCACTTTCCCTAATTTATAGATGTAAGGGCGTAAACTTTGTGTATGAGTATGTTTTGGCCGAGCGTAAGTGTCGACCTGTTTTACGTAAATTAATTGTGCTTACAACTCTGTGAGTCTCTTTCAAAGTTTTTAAGTTTTCATATTTGGTTATATGTGATGGTATTTTTCTCATATTCATATCATGTAGAGTAGACCTTGTTAGGAGTTGATAGGGTTTTAAAGCATATCATTTTCAATCTTATAAAAATAGTTATTGACTTTTATATGATTGGATATGCACTGTTTTGGTAGAAAACTCATTTCTCATGATGCGGATTATATTTTTGCATGCTTCTTGCTTTTATATGTTCAAGTTTTGTGAAGTAGTGTGATATAGCTTGAGAATATTTGGGAGCCAAAATTGGCAAAAGGTGGCGGTATTTTTGTTTCCTTTAGGCTACCCATCACTTTCCCTAATTTGTAGATGTGAGGGTGTAAACTGTGTACATGAGCATGTTTTGCCGAGCGTACACGTCGACCTGTTTTACGTAAATTAATCGTGCTTACAATTCTATGAGCCTTTTTCGAAGTTTTTAAGTTTTCATGTTTGGTTATATGTGATGGTATTTTTCTCATATTCGTATCATGTAGACCTACTTGTTAGAAGTTGATAGGCTTTTAAATCATGTCATTTTCAATCTTCTAACATATTTATGACTTTTACAAGATCTTTATGATTGGATATGCACCGTTTTGGTAGAAAATTCATGATGCGGATTATATTTTTGCATGCTTCTTTTGCTTTTAAATGTTGAAGTTTTGTGAAGTAGGGTTTGTGTGATATAACCTATGCAAACATGTTTGGGAGGCAAAATCGGTGAAAGGTGGCAAATTTTTGTTTCCAGTAGACTACCTGTCATTTTTTCTAATTTGTTGATGTGAATGAGTATGTTTTGTCGAGCGTACACGTCGACCTATTTTACGTAAATTAATTGTGCTTACAACTCTATGAGGCTTTTTTTGAAATTTTAAAGTTTTCATGTTCAATTATATGTGATGGTATTTTCTCATATTCGTATCATGTAGACTTATTTGTTAGGAGTTGATAGGCTTTTAAAGCATGTCATTTTCAATCTTATAAAAATTGTTATGACTTTTACAAGATCTGTACGATTGGATAAGCACTATTTTGGTAGAAAATTCATATCTCATGATGCGAATTATATTTTTGCATGCTTTTTGCTTTTAAATGTTCAAGTTTTGTGAAGCAGGGTTTGTGTGATATAGCCTGTGTGAGTATGTTTGGGAGCCAAAATTGGCTAAAGGTGGCGGTTTTTTTGTTTCCAGTACACTACCCGTCACTTTCCCTAATTTGTACAAATTATTTTTGGTTGTATTTAAGTGCTATCTTTTTCATATTTGTACGTTAGGATGTTAACTATTTTATTTGAAAATATCATGCTAAAAAAGCATCATTAATGGCTTGAACAAAATTGCTATTTACGTTATGTGCTTGTTATGCTGTTAATGTGATTTACCTTGTGAGCCTGCTAAAAGACTTTAATAAAATATGTAAACATTATATATTGACTCAATAAGTGTATTATAAACATGTAAATTTTGGGGTTAATTAAAAAACATTTAGGTGCTAATAAATCTAGTGTTTTAGAGTGCGCAGGAATATAGGAGAAACCCTAGTTCCCTAACTCCAGATATAAAATCCGAAATCCAGATTTTAAGTCCACTCATGCCCAAATACTTAACATTTGGACAAAAAACTGTCGAGGATTCAAGCCCACAGTGTTGGTTAAGTCTTCCCTTTTACCCAAACCCAAGAATAAACCTTAGGAAAATGTGTCCATGACCTAGGAACGTTATTTCCAATGCCTTAGCTCGACCTTAGTGGACCTAGTTTACCATGTTCACCCATGGGCCATAGCTTGATAATTTTTGTATCTAACCTTTAGAATGTCAAGGCCCATAATTATGTATTTTAGCCCATTTAGATACTATTTGGCCCATCCAAAAATTCATTTCATTATGTCCATTTGATAAAACCCTAAGTGTAGAACTTTTTCACTAGTGTACTGGCTACCCTAATCCCTAATTAAGGTTACCTAATGAGATTTAACGTTTCATTAATTAAGATAATTAAGTCAATTAAGTCCTTTTAAGTGTTGTGTGTGCGTCCTTTAAGATCTCTTGATGGTCTTCAAATGCTAAGCACTAGAAACTATCTTAGACAAATCCCTTCCTATGCATATTATAAGTATATGATAGTTTACAATTTTATGAACATGAGAGCAATCTACAGATAGTTTAATTTCCCCCGTTACTACTTTAAACCCTAAAATAGTGCAACATAAGAGGGTAATGTATAACACAACACATTTTCAAAATCTATGACACTAACTTAACAATGTTCCATTGTCATCTTAGTACCATAGTTGATTTTATATAGAGGATGTGAGGGCACAAACTTTGTGTATTAGTTTGTTTTGCTGAGCTTACGCGTCAGCCTGTTTTACGTAAATTAATTGTGCTTACAAATCTTTGAGGCTTTTTTGAAGTTTTTAAGTTTTCCCATGGGTAATGGAATACCCATTTGTCATCCTAAAATATAATTTGTTATTCTGGACTTGTAATCAAACTTATTTGATTGCTGATGTATTTTGTTTATTTATGTAGGTGAGGCCTAACGGCATTGGCCAGCTTAGGTGCATGAATCTATGGCTCATGGCGGTGACAGTGGTCCATGATTATGTTATTTGTATTCAGACTCACTTTGTGGGTTGTATTATTTTGTGGGTTTTTCCCTAAACTTGTTTCTCCTTGAACCTTGTACGTTATTAGGTTATGACATGTTTATTTTCATATGTGTGTTTTGTAATTTTATCATTATTATTATCATGTAGAGTATCAACTTTGGGGCAAATAGTCCTAGAACATGAAGAGGAGCGCCTAAGGTACGTGAAAGATATTTGGTTGCAGCTTTTTGTGTGTATGTTAGAGGAATGTAGGTTGGAGAAGATTACAGTTCATACCATGTGAAAAGCCCACGTGAGACCAAGGTTTAGGGTATGATACCCTAACACTCGATGATGTCTCTCCACTTAATTTTTTTTTTTTTTTTTGCGGGGTATGTGAAATAGGTAACCACGACCCAATATTTACTTATCATAAGATCACCATGACCCAATAATATACCTAACCCAATCACTAGAAATAAGTATAAAAATCAAACCATGCATCAGTATCTCATAAAGTTCAACCTCTTAGCTGCGTTGGCGGTGCTGCCTTTGTATATTTTGGAGTGATCATTGCATATGAAAATCACCCGTTTAATTGGAGGGGAGGTGTTGCCTCTCTTATTGTAAAACCCAATTATAGGTTAGGTATTTTTTATCAGTTTGGGCTTTGTTTCAACTTGGTTAGCATTCGGCTGGTTCGATAAAATGGTGGGTTGGGCGGGCTGGTCTGGTCTGGACTATTGGACACAAACACGGGCCAGCAGGCAGACACAAAGCATGAATAGGACTTAGACTAGCGGATGCAAACGCAAGCAAACGAATGGGATGGCAGCACCTATTGCCAGAAAATGAAAATGGCGGCATCGTTTGGGTCGCCACCGGTTGGGATCAATAACCTTAATGACGAAGAACATGGTGGCAGTGGCAATCGGCAGATTCCGGTCGCTGACTGGCCGAAAAATAACCAAAAAGGGCAAAATTGCCATCATGTACAGCAGCATCGTCGGAGACGTTAGCGGCCATGGTAGTGGTCATGGGTGGTCTTAAAATAAAGATCTTGGCAAGATGAAGCTGTGTGGATGGTCAGATCAGCCAAAGGTAGCTCACCGGCACTGGAAAATGGCCCAAAAGGCTGTGGCGGCGGTGGAAACATGTGGCAAAAATGTCGTCGCCAATGGCTACTGTTGCTGCGCTGGTGGTGGTGAGGGAATGGATCGAAAGCCTATCCTGAGGTGATCATGGGGGTGCTTGTACAGTGGCTAGGGGTGACATGGAGACTCATCGGAGGCCAGCCAAAGTGGCGGCTATGTTAGGGTGTAAAACTCTAAAAATCAATGAAAATCTCTGAAAAATCAATGGGAGAAAGCTAGAGCTAACATGGACGGCTGAGATCCTACCATGTGACATGATTTGAATGTCCAACTACTCGTAGACATAGTAGGACCCACCTATGGTTATATGCAATATACATACGGACAAAAAACTTGGATTGAGACCGTCTAAAGTCAAACCTAACTCAAGTCGTAAAAGTAACTCTATAAGTGAGAGTTGAGGCAAGAAGACTAAATGGGCTTTGAAACCCTAAACTTAATATGGGGAAAATTTATAACTCAATCAAGCTTGGTCGACAAGGACAATCCAGTGATCCGAAATACCTGAGATGCATGTAAATGAAATACCCGAAAAATCCCACACGGATATTAAACGTTGCAATGGCTTAGATCTAGGCCTAAAACCCTGGCTAACCCATAAAAATCATCTAGATACCTCGCATATACACTGATAACTCATGCTATCCTGTAGCCTAACTAAAGCTATCATCTATATATCAGGCATACTCAGCCACCATAACATGCTCATACGGCCATCTGGGCCCCATACTCATGGTCTGATAACTGGTCTGGCTCGAGCTCAATCGAACTGACTCAAGAGTAGTCCGAACTGGGCAAAACTACAAGCGGGTAAAACTCTAACCCGAAGCTGGGTTTTATACCATGTCCTCATCATCTACCATCTGCCTAGCCTCGAATATAGCCTTCTTTGATATCTTCCTATACAGAAAGAATGTGTCAAGAAAATTGCTATGGGAACCTTGCAGAGGAGTCACCGTTGAGCCCCTCCGAAGCAACCATGTGATGAGCACCACATCTTTATCCATCAGCGGCACAACATCTTCTACAATTCTACAATCACGGATTGGTTGCTTCGTCCATCAACTTACAACCTCGTGTACAATGATGCACTACAAGTTGAATGCGCCTACCTCATAGAAGTGGTCGAAAGGTGTTTGTCAAAGCCTAATTACATACACTTCATGGATAGCATTTTTGGTATGCAACTTGTTCATCTTCCTTGGTATGAAAAACATGGGAACATGTGGTTCTTCCTCTATCTCCTCTCGTCGCCCTGTACACAACCATGTCATGTTCAACAATGAGCCAAATCTCGTCTTTCATCCTTCAATATCAAATTATAGAATCATAATATGCAATGAACCTGCATCTCGTGTCCCGATCCTTGGGATGGTCTTTGCCACCATGACGAACAACCCGCCTCCATACTCATCGTTCAAAATCTCCTAACCAAGGAACTTGGATGGACCCGCTACCAAACAAGTTAATAGCTCCACCCACTGTCTATCCTCTTCACAACTATTCTCTCAATACTTACAAAGGACTATTTATAAGTTTCCTAAATACAACACACGTATCAACATATATGGTTTAACCACACGCATGGCTGTATATTCTTTTAGGGCTAATGAGGTTAGCTTTGTATTTTAATTGTTAAAAAAGGTGGACGTGCTCTAGTGGAAGGTCGTACCATCTTAGATTTGAAGGTTGTACCCTCTCATGAAAACTACGTGACCACCGTCATACTTCAATCCCAACCACTTAATAATTTATTTGAAACTAAGGTGTTATTTTTTTTTGTCAAAAAAGTTGATTGTATGCAAATAGAAGTGGTCGACATGTCTATAATTCATCTATATCACCAATTTTAAGTCGGTTGCAATCTTACTAGACTCCTATGAAGAATATTTTTTTGGGGTCTAGTATATTTTTTGTGCTTATTGAGGTTAGCATTGTATTTTAATTGTTCATAAAGTTAGACATATTCTAGTAGAAGCGATCAACATGTTTGTGGGTTGTCCCTTCTCAAGAAGTCCAAACGACCACAGTTACACATCGATATGTATCAATTTAAAATTTGTTTTAAACTTAGAGTGTTCTTCTATTTTCTAAACAAAGACCATCACCAATACAACACAATAAACAATCCTAACAATGGCAAAAGTAAATGCCTACACATCGACAAAACAAACCATGCTTGACCTATTCACAAATCTGAACATACCTATGAACCTAACCCACTAACCCAATATACAATACTAACGAGCATGCCCAACAATCTGTATGTTCAATATTTAAGACGAACAATGCCAAAATGGGAGTTAGTACCACAATAACTTCAGGGTTGTGCGGCCCGACCAACAACCTTCCCCTTTCTAGATGAAGCTACAACCGACGACGACCTACCTACCCCCGTATTCTTTGTACGAATTGTGTGGTTACTCTTACAACTCCTCTTGTTATGGCCCAACTGTCCGCATGGGCTACACTTGTGTGTCTCCTTCATGGGAGACTTGTTTTCAATTCTCTTTGTCTGCTTTCATCCTACCTTACTGTGATATTCTGAGGACTGGACAACCATTAATGAAGAATGGCTCCACTGATGGCTTCCTAGTGTTGGTTCGACAAAGTATTTTTCCACATAATGTTAGGGGTCATACTCCCTATGGTCTGTGCATGTCATTGCATGCTCGCACGAGATGCCCCTATCTCGGAACTGTTGACAACTACAAGTCCACTTTTGTAGATCCACGCAATCCTGAAAATGCATGACCCCCGAAAAAGTATTCATTTGAAACATATACAAAGAGACTGGCATTACCTTTGCATGTTTGCTGAGGTCCTGATTAGTTAGCATAATATTTCCCACGTAGGGTGTTTTGCTTCCTATCCACCGTGATGCTTTCGTGCACCGTTGATTGTGTCACTTGCCCATCTTCATTTTAGTATGTTCAATGGGCCGAAAAATTGGCATTTGCCTTGCATTCTTCGGCAATGCATTGATGGATTCGATTATGATGTTCGTCATCATCTCATATCTCTCGCCAATAAAGAGTGTGTGCACCCATTGTGACTTGTTAATCTTTGTCGGTCTTCTATGGGCCACCTCATTTTCCTTCTTCATTTTCTCCATAGTCGCTTCGTATTACGCAACTCTGTACACCTGAGCGGCGGACCACATAATGTTCACCAGACCCTTGTCCTTAAATTCTTTGTATAAGTTCATTTCCATGTACTTCAAACAATATTTGTTATGTGTCTCGGGACTCACCTCCTAGACTGTCTACAACAGTCTGTAATGCCTATCCGATATAAGGGTCTTCACCTTACGTACACTACTGTCTATGCTGATCAATACATGTCTCCTCAAATTCATCAAAAACCAATCCCACATCTCGTTATCCTCTAAGTCGATAACGCGAAAGCAATCGGCAAAATCTCATGATTACCATCCATCGCAGACGCAATTAGTGACTTCTTGAAGTCCTTAACCTGCAAGTGTGTTCCGTCCACAACAAGGACAGGCCGCATACATCTAAGAAAGACTTCACGACAGGTCCCAAAGTCTAAAATACTCAGTCAAACCTCGTATTAGACATGTCACCTATCAACATGTTGCATAGTTGTACTACAACCACCTTGCTTCCTACATTCACTCTCTCATAGTCTAACCCATACAACGAAAGCATTTTATATGAATCTTCATAGTTTCCATTGATTTCTTTAAGATGAATATGCTTTTGGTAGTGAACATCAATGACCCCACCTTTTTCACATGTACCCTTGTATTTGTCCAACGGTAATCGTATCAGACTCTGAACAATTATCTATAATTTTTAGGTCACCCATTGATACGATTCCAAATTATGGTCTCTTCCTGCCACAACTCCACATTCATGAGTACCTTCGTATTTTACAACGACTTCCATGTCGTCTTTAACTGTCGCCCTAATGTGCCATTTACAACTTCTGCCTGTGCACATGGCTGCACAAACTTTTGGCTTGTGTGTCACTGCCTCATAAGTTATATACTTCTTTATTGTCATATCCACTAAAGCCTCTTTAAATGCTTCCATATTGGCAATTTTCGCCCCCATGTATATCCTTTCACCAACTTCAGTTACATTTGACGTTATCTTTATCTTCGGTCCATGCACTTATTCACTGCCTACAACTTCTCTTTCGTACCCTTCACAACCATTGCCAGCATCACCTTTGTATCTGTCTAAATCCATATCTCATTTTTAACTGTACATTGATTCTGACCACTCCACTTCTTCCTCATCGAATGGGGTGTCTCCCCCTACTCCCTCCACTGAATTGTGCCTACACATAATCGCTTGGTGCATCTCATCCTCATTTTTGAAGTTTGGATCTTGTTCAAATCAAGCCTTGCAAAGGAGCAACATTGCTCATACCCTCCTTTGACAAGCCATGGAGCACTATCCCACCCACGTCACAAATAGCTCTACTAGGGCCCTCTCCACTTACATTTGTTGTCATCTTTTTGTCACCCATAATCTCAAAACCTTCCTATCATCCTTTCGAACAAGTGGATTATCATGTCCAAGCCACTCGTATCCCACACGTCATACACCGTCACAATGTACTACTAACCAACAAGTGCTACACCCTTCAAATCCAAATCCCAGCACGACCATGCAAACCCCAATGTAGAAATGAATCACTTCAACAAATTCATCGCATGCTATTTACCACCCTTGTATTACATACCATCGCCACTCACTTTACCATCACAAGTACTTATGCATGTGTACCCATCTACGCATGTGAACTCTCTTTCTCTCTAAACATTCAAATCGATTTTCTTTTGGAACATTCTTAAACTGACAAACTTTATTATATAGTATATTACCCGATCCACAATTAAACCACCAAAAGTGCCACCTTTCCCACTCACCTTTCCTGCCTTGCCACATCGATCGGCCCCACTAGGGTACTTACAACATTACCAATATGTACATAGCTATTTCCTAACATTAAACATATATGTTAACAAAATAGGTCATATATAGCTAATTTCATGTGAGTATTGTTCACATGTTAACACCAAGAAATATTGTATTTTTTACCCACAGTGTATACCTACTCCACGAGTTACCCATCAAAACTGTCAATTTTCCCACTCACTTTCTTGCCTTGCCGTATCGACCGGGCACAATAGTGTACATAGTTATTTCTTCACATTACAAACATATGTTAACGATATAGTTTACATATTACATTTTTTGTGTGATTATTATTAACATGTTAACACCAATAAATATTGTCCTTCTTCCCTTGGTGGGGGAAGCCTTGTACTCACCTTTTCCGTCCCCGCTTCCATACCCCGGAGTATGCAAACACGTGTCAAATGCTTCTATTTCCATACGTCCTACTCTATTCACATTTCCACGAAATGACCACAACTATAGTGTCATTATCTACCTTCCTTCTTTCCATCCCCAGGTTGTGAAAAAACCTGTCGACTACTTCAACCTTCGTACATCCCGTTTAATTCATTATTAACATCACCGTCTACAACTTAAACTTTTCACTCATCTTCACATCGTATTGCCACGGTGTCCGTCCACTTTTCATCATTCTGGATGACTCTCATACGTGTTGACCGCTATTGAATGTATATGTCCCACTTAAAATTTTATCATAACATTTCTAAAATTTCAATTTGCATATTTGTTGCATATTGTTCTCACCATCGCCGTCCACACTTAACACGAAATTAAACTAACAATTTACACCTTCAACATTTAGTCCGGGCCTGACAAGGGCTATCATAGGTGTGCATTGCCTTCACTTGGCCGGCCCGATCGTCTATCGAAGCATGGTCATCACCAACTCAACCGGTCTGGTTTGTTTCAAACATAATATATTGCGCAAGGACCGAGTCGATCCCCTTGAAAAGTTCGGCAACTCCTCAACTCGGAACCTAGGGGCATATAAGGCAAAAAAGGCTCTCCGATCTAAAATTGAAATGGGCTTTGTCTCCGCTGTGATGCAAAGAATGGGCCTCTTCAAGTCCCCACTCTGTAAAAAGTCCAACCTTCAACCACATGTGTAAAATGTTGGCGACGTCGGTCGAAACGACTGAAGGATTACAAAACAAGGGGGAGTAGCGTAGTTGGCAATGGGCAAAGGGGCCCATTGGTGCGTCTATTTATGGGCCCGCTTACCTCTCTCCACCGACTCCCTCCCGAATCCCAAACCCACCACCCCCATCTCTCCCCCTCTCCTCCACCCACCGCCGCCCCCCCTTCCCGGCGAGCGCATCTTGTCGCCCCCTGAAATTCGGAGCTAGGGTTAGCTAGCGCCGGGTGCAATTGGGGAGGATGGAGGAGCCGATGGACGATCTGGTGCAGGCGACGCCGCCCTGCGTCGTCCCGAAGGCGGCGTCGGCGAACGAGTCGTGCTCCAGGTCGGTGAACGAGACGACCGACGGCTCCCACCTGTATACGATCAAGGGGTACTCGCTGGCCAAGGGGATGGGGTCGGGCAAGTACATTTCGAGCGACGTGTTCACGGTCGGAGGCTACGACTGGGCCATCTACTTCTACCCGGACGGGAAGAACCCCGAGGACAATTCGATGTATGTGTCGGTGTTCATCGCCTTGGCCAACGATGGTACCGACGTTCGGGCGTTGTTCGAGCTGACCTTGTTGGATCAGAGCGGGAATGGGAAGCACAAGGTTCATAGCCACTTTGATCGTGCTCTGGAAAGTGGCCCTTATACGTTGAAATACAGGGGGAGCATGTGGTGCGT
>JAVDBV010005542.1:0-15852 GCA_032619315.1 Piper longum | reverse complement strand
ATTTGGGGTTGTACCCAGAGGCAAGGACAATCGACTGAAAGTGGCAACTTGTCTTGTTGTAGCTCCGGTCAGTTGGATGGAGTCTGCGAAGTTGGCCTCGTGCTGCTCTCAAACTACTCGAGCGGACCTCTTTTGGGTAACTTTTTTGGTGATGATGGCTTCCTCTGGTAAATCTTGGTCGGGCTTTGTTTCGGTGTTGAGGAGAGTCTGTTAGAATTGTTGGTCTGCCAAGCAAGAGCCTAGCTAGTTGTACGAAGGTCAGCAAGTTGGAGGCTTTTTTGCACTTTTTTACTTTGCTGCTTTGGCGAGAGTTTTTGGGGTTGTTTTCGTACGACGTTCGGCTCTTCCGGTGGCGTATCTCGACTCGATTTTGTTGATGGCGTTGAGAAGAGTCTGGTGGAATTTTTGGTATGACCGAAGACGACTAGGGCTGGGCGGACGGAGGCTGGAAAGATGTCGACTTGTAGGTTCTGCACAACTTTGGTGAGCCTCTTTTGAGCCATTTTTCGGTGACTAGTGGCTCTTTTGTCGGTGGATCTTGACTGTATTGTAGCAGCATTGTTGAAGAGAGTCTAATGGAAGTGGTAGTGTGGTCGGTGGCATCTTGGTTTGGTAGGATGAAGGGCCCAAACTTCAATGAAAATAACTTACAAAACAATTAAGAACAACCCTTTGTTATTGCTTCTCCTGCCATGACGATGCACTTTTGCTGTGGTGGTTAGCCACATGATGTCGAGGGCCCTTCAAACTCTGATCCGGTGGGCTTGGGGGTTGTTGAAGATGGATCTCTCGTGAGAGGCTCATCCCTTTTCAGCTTCTACTTCTTTCTTTTTAATTTTCTTCACATTAATAAGCCGGGGGGGGGTTTGGTTTGTGTTTTTGTTTGTCGTTTATGGAACTCTAAGGGAGTTCCACGGTTTTTCTTTGTCGTTTATAGAACTCTAAGGGAGTTCCACGGTTTCACAATCAAGGCTTCAAATCATACTTTTCCCTCCTTATCTTCAATTTTTCTTATGTAAAATAGGAATGGTGTTGATGGCGTCTTTTGGTAAAGAATAGCTTAGACGGGTTTGGAAATAAGCTAAGGGGTGTTAACAATCAGGTGAATAATAATATTAAATCTTAAATTTTCAAAAATTATTATATGTTTATAAATAATATGCTTAAATTTTATTGAGACTAAAATTTACTGTATATATTATGGTAAACTTTAAATTATTAGTAAACTGATAATTGTTTCCATTAATATATGTTCATAATGTTTCATAAAAAAATTAATATTTATAAATACTATATTTAAATTACTTATTACTAATTTAATGGCATAATTTTTCATATATTTGATCTATAATTTACATAATTTAGTCTACATTTAGATGGGTTTTTACGTAAATTATTCTAAATTTCGATATTTCTTTCAATTTATTTATTTTTCTAAAAGAATAAATTAATTTATATGTATTAATGTTTATAGTTTAGTTTATTTCATAATATTTTATGTTTACAGTTTAATTAACTTTAATATATATTAAGAATTATTAATTTGGCTATTAGGTTTTTGAACAGACGGTTATAGTTACCGTAATATCGGCGCCGTAAGATTAAAATCATTCCAAGTTACTCCACTAATAAATAAAATAATGGGCCTAATATTGTTTTTGATTATGGGCCTAAATATTGTTCTCATATCCGAGGCCCAAGTGATCTCCCTGGTCCGTCGTCTTCGTCTTGATTGGGGCGGGGGGGAGGCTATTTGGGGAAGAAGAGGGAGAGAGATTGGGGATTTCTAGGGTTTGAGAGATCGGCCATGGCGATGAGGAGCTTCTACAACGAGATCAGGAGCATGAGGTTGAAGGACCTGCCCGCCCACATCAAGCCGATGCTGTCCCCAACCTACATCAAGGACGCCGTCAACCGGGGCCTGGACAACTACCACAAGAAGTACATCCTCACCAGCTCCATCGACCCCCTCTACCATGTCTGCTTCGGCGGCATGGCCCTCTCCTACCTCATGGCCCTCCCCGAGGAGCGCCGCCACCTCGAGCACAAGCTGCACGCCATGGAGCATGGCGACGCCGCCCATTGATCCTCCCTACTCCTGTACGTTCTTATCTCATACATCCCGATGGTTTGCTAGATCTACCACACGATAGTCCTTTAATGCCAAGGAAAGCGTTGCTTGCAAGTAGTATTCCATCCATACGGTTTTGTTTCCCATTCATTTTCTGATTCTTTGGAGGTTATTATTTGGTTCGGATTTGAATGTGAACTGCGGGAGTGTTAGCTACTCGATCCTTTGTTTTAGGGAGGTCAGATTTGGTAGAATTTGGGTTGATTAGTACCGTCAATCTAGTTTTAGGTATTGAAAATGGCGGTTTTTTTATTTTGTATTCATCAATTGTCATATTTTTGCAATCTCTTTGACTAGAATTGGAGTTGTGGGGATTGTTTTCCCTGTTGTGGCTATGGATGGATGTAAAAGGTATCACGTTTACATGTCTTGACTGTGTGTTGAGCTTGAGGATGTATTGATACGGGTCCTTTGTTCAATTTTTTGTCGAGTTTTGGCTTGGGTATGTTTTGCAACATTCGGTTCAATAGCATCATCAGTAGTAGTATATTCTCTATTTATATTCATTAATAAACATCATATCTTATAATTTTTTTATTTATATTCATTAACAATTAAACTCGAAAATATTTGCTATGACTATGCAGAGGAGGTGGTGTTCTACGTATAAGCTATGTATTAACAATCATGCTCAAGTATATATATACGTTGAATCCATAAAGAGAGGTCCCTGCTATAACTAATCTAGCTGAAAGGGGCCGTATGTGTGGCTCTTCTTCGACTTTCCTTCAGTCGATTTCCTATAACCACATGGATGCACTGCAATTACACATATTAATACATTGAGGGAGGGGTAGCCTATATGTAGAGGAGTTATTTGTTTTTGTTAACTAATTTTCGCAAAGAATAATGGTTTGAATATGCGTATACTCCCACTCCTCTTATTTGTATTAAACTGTACCAGATATTGCATTTGTGTTATAATTAAAAACCTTAATTGATAAAATACTTTCTTCATTGCATTCCTATGCTGTTTACTTTCTTCGATACCATGTTTACACTTTTCTTGATTTGTATGTTTGCCATTTAAGGTTCTCATCTGTACATTTCTCCATCTAAATGGCCTCCTCAAACGATGGATTTGAAGTTCTAAAAATGCTGGGAGATTCATTTTCGCCATGCTTGGAGGACTGAAAATATTTTGTGTTTAAATATAAATATCTTTGCGTAGCTATTTTGGTCTTCATGATGTCTTTTGATTACACAATGTAGAGAAGAAAAAAGTGTGGTAATTTTGAAAATATCTGCAAGGGGTGGGGAGATGGGTAAGGGGGTATTGTTAAATTCTTTGGATAGTATCTCTGTTTTTCTTTACTGCATGACGGTCTCATTCTTCCCTTTATTAATAATAGAGTAGAATATGCAAATGCGTGAAATTGTTTTGCAATTGTTGTATTTCTGCTTTCATAGGTTTCATTCATTCTCCATTATTGGTTTCACTTGTGTATTTTCTTGTTGATTTTGCATGTATCTTTGCCAATCAGACAATGCTTTTGTTTTTTTTATGCGGAAAGTTTATGCTACTCTTTTTTAAAAATAAGAAGGCTCTTAAACGATGTGAGAGGATAACATGATAGTTTTCAGGGGAATTTCATTTAGTGCTAGATAAAATGTTTACAGGATGATTGTGATACTCATTTGGCTTCTTATTACTTGTAAAGATTCAATTGTGCTGAATAGTGGTTTTAGAAATTACAATTTCAAGTGGATGTGTACGTCACAATTATTTTTTAAATGCTATATCATAATTGTTGATACCCATCTTTAGAATATTGGGCGTTTGAAAGTCATATATTCTTCTCTTTTTGTATAATATATATCACAGCTAGGCGTAGTTTGTTATAGTTTTAGTTTTTGCATCATTACACTGTTAGCGGAAGCAAGGAAAGGAAACAAACTTAATTTTGATAGGTGTTAATTAAGATTAAAAAACCATTTGTTGTTGTTGCCTTAATGTTCATGCTTATGTTTTTGGCGATGCAGGTTTCTGATGCACAAGTTTAATGATGGGAGTCTTGTGGGTCAACTCTCATGTCGTATTGCTGCATTTTCTGTAAAAACGAGACTGTCGGTGCACTGCGTATACAAGCAGTATTTGCTGGTTGACAAAATAAAATTTATTAAGTGAATTTGTGAGCTTTGGCGTCAAAACTCAATGGATTTTTTCATCTTGGAATGGTTATGGTGCACGAGTAGAGTTTTATTTATATGCTATTGATCATTGATATAGTCACCCATAGTTCATTAACCATTTCAGGGCGTTTAATGTAGCAGGCTATGTCTGTAAATGCATATCTAAGAAGTAATTTGGAATCATAGAATACTAGCGGGAAGTATATGCACCGATGTCAATCTGCCTTTTGTAGAGCAATTATTTGAAGGAGTACGGGCAAATGTTTGGATAATTTTCGTACTCTGTGTAGCTTTTGTTCTGCATCAAAGAGGCGACTGCGATTGGGCTTTTGTGAGATTCGACGGTGTTAAAGCTCAACTCATTTATTTTTTGAGTTGCGAGTCTTCTTCGATTTTATCCGAAAAATAAAAATGTTGAGCCATAACAAATATGTTCGAAACCAATTTTTTGCACTCACTCTAACACAAAATTTTTCGTAATCTTTAATTTTCGCACGTACAATTTTTAAGTTTTCTTAAACAAGTCCAACCGAGGCCAACCCCTCCTAACCAAGGGCCGCTAAATGCAAGGTCGAAGTGGGGAACAAAACAGAACAGGGTAAAGATGAGGAGACGGACGAAGAAGGAAGAAGAGGAGGAAGAGGTGGAGGAGATCCTCGAAGCCGCCCAGGCCATGATGCTCCTCCAACTCACCACCCACTCCCACCTCGCTCGCAGCGGCTCCGACTCCCTCTCACCCCACCTCTCCCGCCGCTTCGACGCCCTCAAGGCCCCGCCCGGCACCGACCCACGCTATCGTCCCCCGCCGCGAGCACCGACTGGGCCAGACGCGGGTGCGAAGGCGATCCCGGACGAGGAGATGAAGAGGGTCCTCGGGGAAGACCTCTCGGCCAGGTTCGAAGCGCTCAAGGCCTCGTCGTCTTCGTCGGCCGGGGATTCGAGCGGGCTGGATCCGAGGACTCGGTGGGGGGACGACGATAGCAGCGGCGACGGGGACGTGGATGAAGAAGGGGTGTCGAAGAAGGAGGTGGAGAAGTTGATGGAGTGGGCTCGGGACGCTGCTCGCCTCGACCCTTCCCCGCCCTCCGACGATGACGGCGAGAATGGTAAGCAATTCGATGTGAAGGAGTGTGATACGAGTGATAGCGACGATGAATTGAGGAAGAAGAAGAGCAGTGGGAAAGATTTGGAGAAGAAGAGGAAGAACAAGTTGTGGTTTTGATCTTTCACCCTAGTTATAGAGAGGTTACTCTGTTACTCTCTTTTTCCCCAATTCCAATCATATTTTGCTGTTAATTAAAAATAGAGTTAATAAGAAAAAGAAATGAAAACCATATGCTTTGCAATATTTGTCATATATGCTTATTTGCCAATTTCAATATTAGTCATGTTGAGCCACATTTTTTTAAAAAATTTTATGTGCAATACATCTAAGGTTTTAAATTAATTGGGAAATAATTATGATGTGTTTGGGGGAAATGAAGAAATAGGTTCACAGATGAGCAAGGCAGAAGGGCTTAACCATGTTTGATGTGACTCCCCTCCCCTCTCTTTGTGTGTCCATCTGGATATAAAAAAATGTGTCAATTGAGGATCTTAATTCTTAATGCGTGCGTTTATGATGGCCAATACTGTTCTTTCAATTTTGTTACTTCTAATTCTTATTGCGGACATGGCTTATGTCCACTTAAAATTTTTTTCATCCACAGTTTTATTGAGCGATTGATACAGGTGGGAAAGATTTAAATGATTTTTTTTATGAGTATAAATTATAAAAGTTATACTCATAAATCAAGAGGCAGACAAAATAAATTTGAACTCAAGTAAAATAAAATAAATTTGAACTAAACAAAACTCAACTTAAGTAGCCATGGACGCAACACGGTAAATATTGATGACAGCTCATCGACGTAGCTTCTAAAAACATCTTGGATAAATGGTAAATATAACAAATGAACCCTATGTCGCTCCCATAAATGGTTCCACACCAGATTTCATACTGGAATTTTCATTCAATCAATCAAGTTGAACATTCACAAGATTGATTGCAGCTCCGCAACATATTTCAATCATTGAAACATGTTGAACAAAAGTACATAAGCAGCAATATATTGGCAATGTTCGCAAAAGATTAAGTCATTAAAAAACGTAAGTTTCGCATGATACAATCAGTAATTTTGTGCTTAAGCTCTTCCTAGTTATACATTTTGGATGCTACTCAGAGCAGAACTAGAATGTACATACTCCCACTGAACAGGATGAACAACAAGGTTTCTGCCACACATAGAATACAACTCATCAACCAAATTCCTGGCGAATCAGCAGGTCACCTAGTTCTTAATTTAATCATGGAGAAAATTCTCTTGCAGAATGGGCTGGTTCCTAAAGTAGCCTCATACGGTAGGATAGCTGCAACCAAAGTAGAATAGATAGAGGTTCCCTGTAGTTTCAAGAAAATATAATCACTTGTCAAAGAATAATTATGTAGAGAGATTGTACGCCTCCAATATCTAGGATATTATTTGAAATCTAGAGAGGATAGATCATGTACCTCTGTCTTGGACAATGCAGTTTTGATTACATAATTCGCATATTTATCTTGAAGTAAATTATCAAATGTTGACGCTGAGAGCAGTTCTTGGATGATCTTACACCGAGCTTCATAACCAAAACAGCAGATACATTTTTCCACCACATTGCTACTATGTTTCTGTACTGACAGGTGGACATAGCTCCCCTCAAAATTGGAGTCTAGAATTGCATTCACAGAAGGAATACCCTGGTCAATAATGTATTGAATTACATAGTTCCTGTAACATAGAAAATGAGCTTCAGTCAATGGCAATAACAAAATTCTTCATTTTTGTTGAGATAGGAATAGAAAAATCAATTTTTGCAAGAGGGTCCTCAAGATCATTCCTGCTGGAAGAATTAAGCAACCCTTCCAACCCAACATTGTAATATGCAGACTACAATAAGCATACCATATTTGGATTTGAAAATTTTAATCCAGAAAAATTTAGTGGCAATAGTATGGACGAAAAACATATTTAAAGACACAATAAGAGCAACTGCAAAATCTACTAAAGGACAATCAGTACAAGACAAAAATCTATTCATTGGCAGAACTCCAGAAAAAATCTTCCACGTTTCAAATGCTTCAGACATTTGTTCTTACCCTAGCTTTTTTTTTCTACTAATGTTCCTTCTCCAACAAGAAATAATTTTGGACAAACAGATTGTTCCATTATCAATTCCATCAATAGTTAATTCAGTTTGTCTCTACAATGAGATAAATAAAAAAAACGTACCCAAAATTATTTTGAGCAAGAAAAACCCCACTTTCAGCAATTTTAACACACATTTTTGTACGAAAATCTCCAACAGCATCTCTTATACACCGTTGAAGAACACGGCATCCATCCTGGTGAGTAGCTATGTGAATGCAATATCTTGCGGCAGCTTTTATTATGAACTATCAAAAAACAAAACAAAATAAAACAAGAAGTCAGACCGTCTTACCAAGCAATTACTAAACTGAAGTCGGAGTAAAATGGATTGATTTGTAACAGTAATCTTTGATATAGAGTATGAACTGTGAATTTTTTCCCTAGTCTTCAGTAGATGAAGAAGTGAATGCTACAAGTCTTTAGTACACTTTATCTCCTTAAAATTTACACAACAAATATGGACTTCTAAGCAATAGCATAACTTCTATCCAAGTTGAAACTTGAAAGCAAAGAAGATCACATAGCACGTAAAATTGGAAACAGAAAAATGAAAAGCAGACAGGAAAAGGTTAGATCAGTGTTCTTCGTTCTCATCCAACTAAACTCAATTCTACTAACCTCAATTCATTGGGATAGGACTGAGTACTCAGTAGATCATAAATTAAAAAACTTTGGGAAGTGGATGCATAATAAGACAAAAAAAACTGACCCTACTCAGCATTAGCAGATGCTAATAATCTTCTTTTCTCAAATTACAAAATATCATTAAGTTTTCCTTCACAAAATGGACACGGCATACAAACTAGTCCTCAACAAGCTGAGTTCCTTGTTCAATTTATTACCAATTAAAATACCAAAGAATTCCCATAGGTCTTAACCTTTAGAGAGAACTTGCTCCAGTTAAGGACATCACGATATATTCTTATTCAAATGAAAGAAACGGGGCACTTAATTGAGTTCAATACAAAATGCACTACAACCTGTATACTCTCAAATGGAAAATATTCAAGGCAGGATTGCACGACATGATTCCCATTGCCGTCAGTGATCAACTCAGGAAACCCTGGTTCGAGGGCCACAGTAACTGCCAAAATCTGCTGATCTGTTTTGATTGTTTGAATCAACTTTTGCACTGCACGAGTTCTACGCACATTTGAAAACCAAACAAGAGCAAATCAAGAAGCAAAGAACCATTACCAGAAAGGAAAAAGATCCTAAATTTCAAATAAAATACGTTTAAGAAGAAAAATATATTTTAAAGAATGAGAAATGCACCCATGTCTATTCAAAGAAATCTTCACGAGCTCCATCGGCTTGGCTGTAACCACGTTCGTAATCTGTATTATCTGATCTTCAGTGCACACATCAAGCATAAGTTGGACGAGATAATTGGCAAAGGGATTCATCATAAGCTCCACCATGTGATGGATAAGTTCACAAAACATCATCTGAAAGTCTTGTGGATTTCCCTCCGCAATCTTTTTCTGTAGAAACCTACAGCCAGTTTGGTCTTTTGCAATATCATAGATAAGGCCATGAAATTCTGAAAGTAAATTGCCCTGGTATGGAAATGCAGGATATAGATAATCCCAAGGACTCCCTTTCATGAAAGAACTCAGCTCAGTTTGCTTCACTGCTAATTTCCTTCTGCTAATTTCACCGCGACAAAGACCTTGCCTGAAATCCAACATCGAATTTTTCACCGGGCAATGGTTCCCTTCTATGATGAAACCGCCAGCAAACTCATTCATTGAACGCATTCTGGGATCATTGTACGGATTGGGCCTAACATTCGGCTTCATCATCACACCATGCTGCAATTGATGCCCACCGGAATCAATCCCCAACGCAGACCTAGCAAGCATAATCTCGGATGGAAGCACATCATAATCCACACCAGGACGTGGCCTAAGTTCATCACGGTAAGGGTTTTGCGGAGCATCACTCTGTACCTGCTCCCCGATCCTCTTCCTCATCAAACTCTTCGAATCCAAACCCACGTCAGCATAGCCATCGAGCCGGCATTGTTCCTGAAAATCGTTAAGAACAGGGCACCGAGTCTCGCCGTAACCAGGAGGGTAACCATCAACTCCACCATCCTCAACACCACCATTCCCACCGACATCCCCATACCCACCATCCACAATTCCCAGCGACTGCAACGTACACGACAAATCCGCTACACCAACCCCCTTCCACGAATCCAAAATCTCAAGCTGACGAGCGTTACGCAACCCGTTCAATGAGCACAAACCCTTCCTATCCAAACCGAGATCCCTCCCGACGCCGCCATCCGCGGAAGAAAGCGCGACCGGGGCGGTGCACGCAGCCCCCCCGCGGCCATGCAGTTCCCGGAGGCAACCATCGCAAATGCGATCGCCATCGCCGCCGCCGCCGCCGCCGCCGCGAGGGAACAGCTCAAACCCGCCATGCTGGTGTCGGCGATACCTATGATGGAATGATCCATGACCGCCAATCTCCTCCTCCTCGTTCCCCATCACCTCCATCCTCTCCATCCCACCCATCGTCCACCCCACCCCCACCACCCACAACACAATAACAAATAAAACAGCAACAATAACGATAGCAACAGCAGCACACAATCAAAAACAGCAGCAAAATCAACAACGCGAATCTTCGACAACGAAGCAAAGAACAACAACGAGTACAAAAGCGACGAAGGTGCATTCGAGTTTCATAGTAGCAGTAGCAAGATGGGGAAAGGAAATGAAAGAGAGAGTTGGTGGAGCATGCAAAGCAGAGGGGATGGGGCGAAGGTACTAACGAGGGGAAGGAGATATGGACTAGCTATGATCGTGTTATAGTATGAACGCCATTAAAAAGGGATACGTATAAAATATAAAGATTTCGGAAGTTGTAAAACAGATATTCCTGCCTACGAAATCGAAGGGAATCTGAAGGGAGAAGGAATTTGAAGAGTGAATTTCGTTAATGACGATTATACCATTATTCTATAAAATATTTACTAATAGTCCTTTAATTAATAACTTTAAAAAAAAAGGATTTTGGAAGGATTCATTGTGGGATTTATAACAAGTTTATTTATTATTTTATGAGGTTTTTGTGTTTATATATTATTTTTTATGCTTATATAAAAAGGTTACTTTGTAGTAGAATTTATTAAGTTATCTTTTAAAAGTTAGTTACTAAGTTGCTTGAGACTCTATTTTTTCTTTAACAAAAAAAAGAATTTGCTGTCTATATATATATATATATATATATTTTGATATTTTGATTCACAAATTGGGTAGATTATTTTTAAAATTAAGATTATTCAACGTCATATTAATTTTTTTAATGACTATTATATATTAATTTTAAATTAATTTTAATTTTCCTTTTATGTACTTCATAATTTAAGTATTAATGTTAATATATTAAAACATAAATTTTGATTAAATATAAATATTAAAAAAAAAATCATAACTTTTAATTAATATAATAATATTTTAATTAATTAATTAATAATAATTTTTTACTTTTAGATTTTTTCAAAAAAGAAGGGAAATTGTGGCTAATCATAGTAAAATAAAAGTTCTATCTTTGAAATATTTAATATTAAGTTATTATATTATTTTATATATTTATAATAGGAGGAGAGCGTTTCTAGAGGGATTAATGCAAAATTAATAACTATTTTAAGAGAGATAAAATGTTTATACACCATTTATTATTTTCATGGAAAAGATTATTATATTATACTTTTTAAAAAATTAAGTCGAAGTTACTATTTTGAGTTATTTTACTTAGTTATTAGGTTAGCTTAAATTTTTATTAATTCCTCATCGAAAATAAGAAATAGTTTTTTAGTAAATATAGTTGTTTTTTTATATTTAATATGTATGTTGTGTAAAAGATCTTTAAAATCATTTAACCTAGGTCATATAAAATAAATCTTTTTAATGATTATTATGTAATAACTTTAGGTATTGAATTTTAAAATTTATTTTACATATTTCATTATTAAAGTATTGATGTTAATATTTTTAAAATTAAATTTACATTTAATAATTTTCATTTTTCAAATAAAATATTAAATAAAAACTACAACTATTAATTTAATAGATTTAGACTTGATGCCAATTCACATTACTAAATATACATGGAAAATCTTTTTATCAATATTACCTAATATTTAATTAATTAAAATACCAAGTTTTAATTTATACATTATATTTTTCATATAAGTAAGGAGAAAATGTCTTTAATAATGTATACAATGTAATAATAGTTTACTTGAAATTTTTTTTAAAGAAGGTTAGATAAGTTTGTTACTGAAAATTATGCACTGATTTAATATTTAAAATGACAATTTTGTAAATATTAGTGGAGGAAGGGGTAACACTAATAAAAGTAATGCAAATAGTTTCACTATTTCAATAATGTGATACAAATAAACATTTAATGTGAGATGTTTATGTTTTAACATTGTTATAGATAAGTTCAAAAAATAAAGATTTTTAAAGCAAAATAAAGAGTCTCTTCAAAGTGTAATAGAGACTACCCTATCAATAACAAACAATATAAATATATATAACGATTAAGAATAAACGTTACTTAATATCTTTCACATAGCATTCACAATATAATCATCTTTAATTTTTCCTGAGTCAAGTCTCAACCCGCTTAGCTTATCCTATTCAATTTTATTCATAGCAGTCAATACATATCATATCATAAATTCTCATAACCTTTCCTATAGTAAAACATGCTAGCATTTTATTCACAACCAATCACAACAGTTCATCACTTCACATCACATTTTTTTTTTCAATCCATTCGGTAGGTATATGTGTGTAAGTTTCATAACAACACTCACTCATTCAAGTTCTCGCTTGTATATATAATACGAAAAAGTCAGTAACGAATATTATTGGTCCAGAAATAACAATAATCAAATTAGCATATGAGAAATAAATCGCTTGTTAAATAAAATCATTCATCTATACTTTTAGATTAGAATCACTTATAAGGGCACTAGTCAGGAGTCGTCAGCCTCGCTTTGATAGCGTCTGTCTTGACATTTCCAAACCATCCCACGCTCGAGAAAAATCAATTATATTAAAGCCCTCTACTACATCCTTCATATAAGTCTTGGCATAGAACGCATATCAAATCCTCTCAAGTAGATGCCTTCAGTACCCTTTGAATCCATAAGTTTGGATATGCATTATATTGCAATACATGTAATCCTCCACATTTCTCTGGATTTGAGGAATTCAAAATGTGGAGTTGTCATAATCCCTTGAGAATGGAATTATCCGCTCACCAATCCCACTTTGACCGGCATATGCAAACTTTCACGGTGCGTGTGAGCCGACTTTCCCTTGTCTTACATCTCACTGAAAACCTTAGAAAACTATACATACATATGTCTAGGTATGGATTATAATATAGTAGTTCTGAATGCATGATGATCTAGATCCAAATTTTCTTAAAACAAACTCAAAGGATCTTATCCTCAAGCATTATTAATCTAGAAATTTGTACGATTAAATGACTCGTGTGAAATGGGATACAATAAATCCAGCACTTGATACATCTGCTCACCTATTAAATCAAGCCATGATACAGTGAGGAGGTCAAACCAGAAGCGATTCCTAAACAAACATGGTAGAAGTTCCAATAGTGTCCACATACCTTGTGTCGTCGGCAATTAGCAATGATTAGGGTTTGTTGCGTGGTTTGGAACTCAAATTTAGCACCTAGTGTTTCTTTTTTTTACAAAGGTTGTGCTAAATTAAATCATTATTTTTCCTAATAGCATGAGTTTTTAGGATAAATAATTAAACCATTTAAAATTTATATGATACCATACCAAATGGCATGTGTTTGTGCTAAACAAAATTAATTTATCTAATGTTATGCCCAATAAATTATTTGCCTCGTATTTATTCGCGTACTAAGACTTAAAATTTTGCTTGTATAGAAAGAGTGTTAAAATAAATATTAAGTGATTCTCTTTTTGAATTAGCTTTTGGAATAAATAGTAAGATCATGTAAAATTCACATGTTAGGTGCTCAATAAGGCTGTTTGATTGATGTAAAAAAAGGTAAAATATATAAAATTCTCTTAGTTACAATTATAAAGAGTTAGTTATGATGTAAATATGAGGTAAAATTTTTTCATAAAAAGAATAATTCCTCCTTTTACTTGTATTTTGAAAAAAATGATGGAGATAAAATTTTTAAAGGGGCTCAATTCGTATGAAGTCTTACCCGTATTTTACCACAAAATAATCCAAAAATAGATAAATTTTTTAATACAAAATTAATATTTTTGGCATGAATTACCATATATATATATATATATATATATATATTTCATAAATGTTCTATTTTTACCAAAAGAAACCTTAATAAAAATGACATTTGAGGTGCTAGTGACTAATGACAGACTAAAATCTCACGAAGAAGGTACATAAACATTTAATTTAAACAAATTTTCAAGACTAAACCAAACCCAATTTGCCAAATTCAATCTGAATCCAAGTTGATGTTAAATATAGGTGTTAAATATATTCATACATATTTAAACATTAAAAACATAAAATTATAGGTTTTCATAGTAATTATTTTCGTAACAAATATTTAAAAAGTTGCATAATTGTATCAGATCATTTAAAAAAATAAAAAATAATTCAGTTTAGAGTTTTTTACTAAAAAATAGATTATATTTTTATATATTACCAAGTTGTGGGAAAATGAGGGTTAACTACTAGAAATGGATATTTTTAATATAATGACAAAATTGATAATGAGTTGATTTTATAATAAAATAAAAATAAAAATAACACAATCCAAAATTATGTAATTTTTTTTACGCTCAACATAGGAGCAGTTAAACTTGACCTACTCTCCGTGATCTTAGGGTGGTTGACAATTGCCCCTTTGCCTAGCGTGGCTACCGGTCACCCTTGGTTAAGAGCCACCCTAGGTTAAGGGTTGCCAAATCTAGTTGCCCAATTTTAGGTGAGGAGCTCTAGGCATGGGCTAGCCCAACAAGCTGCCAAGCCAAGGGGCATGAGGGTGGTGAGACCAAGGGGTGGCAGGGCTATCCATGACCTAGGGCAGCGAACTAGTTTTTGGATCGGGTTGTATCTATAACACCCCAATTTAGCCTAAAGAATGGATAAAATCTTGATGTTATTATTAACAAAGTTATTTGTGGCAGATCATAACATTTGAGGAGGCTTAAGACGATAACCTTATGAAGTTTACATATACAATATATGTTGATCATATTACCTTAGGAAGACACCTAGCCCTAAGGGCCTAATACGAGCACTTTGAATCACAAGATAAGCAAAACTCCCCCTGTAATTCTGGGTTATACAAAAGCAACATCTTCAATGCAACCAAGTAGTTGAGCTTTCATAACTAAGGGTCTCACAGGAGCATGTTGATCTAAGAATAAGATCAATGGGGTAAGGGTAACCAAAATTGTTGAGGTATTGATTGGACAAAAAGTGTTATTAAGATTTCTCTTGGTGTTTATGAGAGAATACAAGAAAATTATTAGTTATGATGAAACGCTGTTTGCTTGGCATGCGGTTCTATTTTAGTATGTCAATCGTCTATGGTTGCTCCATAACAACACTTAAGTTAATATTTAGGCTTCTATATGTATTCGGGTGAGGTTTTCTCTCGATTGAAAACTTTGTGATGATTATACCTTTATAATCGTCGTTTATCAAGGAGTGTGTTTACTTATGTATTGGAGAGCGATTTACCCATATGTTGGGTTGTAGCTTTCTTTCATAGAAGAAGGTTGCCCCATTAAATGGGTTGCTCCAATACTCTACGGAGACTTGATCCCACTTGAAGATCAACCATCTCACCATGAGAACCTCCACACACTCCAAAGCCATCTTACAATGAGACCCTCCACACAGTCCAAAGCTCCCAAGCATCTTTCCCAGGCCTGTAGCTTCTCCTAAAGGAAACACACGCCTTTGACATATACTTTAGAATACTCGTTCACTTGAAACCTATTGGCTTATCCATAAGGAAGAACACATCCCATAAGCGTTTCCATTAGGGAGAATATACACCTCCTAGTGAGGGAAGGCCTCACTCTCAAAACTTATAATGGAACACAAAATGGTACATATTTAGTAAATACTTACAAGTATATATTTATCGAGAATAAATACGAAACACCACACTTATGACATGACCAACCTCTTAGAAACAAAAGACAACTTGTAAATATTCCTCCCAAATATTTGAGCACTCACCAATGAGTCTTTCTTTGTCTTCTACAATTTTCCTTAAATTTATTGTATCTCTTCATCCAACTATTTATGTCTTTATCTATATATATATATATATATA